>CAUDMG010003450.1:220000-262500 GCA_958450375.1 Homarus gammarus
GTTTCACGAGGACAGTTTCCCCCTTGTCTCTACACAGTGTAAATTAATAATTATTATACCATTAACCTGTCATATGTAACACGTAACTTGTAGATATTAATGACGAGTGGATGTACTATCCTAATCTAATTTTAGAAGAACTAATCAATATATGGCGTATAACACACACACACACACACACACACACGTGCGGTATGGCAGGGTTACTGTGTAAGTGCCTTCCCTCACAAGACCCTCGGCTCCTCGGGCATCAAGCCTTGGCGTCTGAAAACCGATTGGCTACGCCTGTAATCAAATTTTGGTTACGCTTAATGGGATTAGAACTTGGGCGGCCGTGTGAGCGGTGGGGGTGAGGGAGGGAGGGGAAGGGGGCGTAGGAGGAGGTCTTCTACATGTGAGATAAAGCATGTTGGCAGCAGCGTCAGGCAGGAGAGACGGTGAGAAGATAATTGACTGCCTTTCCGGTATATTTATTGAACTTAAAATTAAATATCAAGTTGTGAAAGTTCCTTAGGTTCAGGTACGCCTCCGTCATCATCAGTTTGGTCCCGGTGGTCAAGATGTGGTCCACTTGGCCTTAATCATGACCGATCTGAGACGCTACATTGTTCACGATAATGATCACTTACGTATAATCCATTACAATGAGTCTTTGATAAATAGACTATTAATAGACTTCGTTTCGTTGGTTATGTTTGAGAGACGAAAATGAAATAAGAGTAATTGTGTGTTCCTTGGCGGGTGTTGCTGGCGTGAGGAGGCTGGTGGAATGATGGGGCTGTGTTTACCACAGTTCGGGAAGCTTGAGGTTGGAGGACTGCCAGGGGGAGAGAGAGGAAGTTTAGAGGTAGATGGAGGCTGAGAGTCCTCCTCTTTGTATGTGTGTGTGTGTGTGTGTGTGCGTGCGCTATACCAGGTAGTGATGACCTACAACATCTACAGGTGTCTTTATACCAAGTTGTTATGTAGTTATCACAACACCTCTACATCTACCACAACTTACTTTGACCTAGGAAATTGACCTGACCTCTGATCCCATGAAACTAACCTGACCTCTGAGGCGTTTCAAGATATTAGTATTAAGTGAAACAACAACCTTATTCATACTGTATAGCCAGAGTTTCGGGAAGACCTTGAAGAGATTAAGTCACTTGGATCACGAAGTACCGGGTCTACAGAGGCTCAGGCGAGGAGTTTGGGGCAACAATCACCCAGCTTAAAGGGTTGCCCCGCCCCGCCCGGCCCCGCTCCGCCCCACGCCTCTGCTGTGGCACCTACCATCATCTGAGCCTATCAAAGAGACATAATATTTTAGTTACATGATCATTATATTCTAATTGTTCAATCAGTCTTAATAGATACCCAAGATAGTGTCACGCCGCAGCCTTGTTACCAGACGACACACAAACACTCAGTGATGGACGAGTCTGTTTTTGTAATTATTGAGCCAAATATTGACGCTTGGTCGAGAGTGTATTGAAAACTCATTTACGCGGAAAAACTAGTTAAATTACTTATAAATATAATGACTGAGTTATCCATCATTTTGAAAATTAAAAACACCTGTTTAGTACAATTTAATACCACCGTTCCATCACACAGTTGTTCATGCATCTAATTTGTGTTCATATTTTCGTTTAAGGTTTTGTAATTAAATTCAGGATTTTTTTTTTCGAGTTTGGAAATGCAGTGGGAATGTTAGCGGTTACGTCACTGTTGGTGTAGTGGAAAAGCTTTGTTCACCTGATGCCCACGTACGAGAGGTGGCCATGTCGAGGTAAGGTGGCCATGTCGAGGTAAGGTGGCCATGTCGAAGTAAGGTGGCCGTACCTGTGTAGGATCCCTCCTTTATTCTTGATAATCTTGTCATTGGCCACTTTGAAGCCCAGCACTGTTCTTCATTCCACCGCTTGGACTGGTAGAGTGTTCCATAGGTCTACCAGCCTCTGAATGAAGAAGTATTTCCTTCTGCTCGTCCTGTATGATAACTTGGCCAGCTTGTAGTTATGTCCCTTCGTGTTGGTGGTGCGTGACATTACAAAAAATGTCCCGGGTTCAAGTTTTCCATCACCTTCAGGATTTTGAATACTTAAATGAGATCTGCCTTACTGGACCTTGTCTGAAGGGTTGTTAGTCCTAAGGCCACCACCATCGGGAACATCTTTCATTAATAATTATGATAATTACAAAAATAAATAATATCACTCACTCACATCATTAATCACCCTTAAGTTTAATACCATATTATTATTTTTCAAGTTATTAAATAAAATTAGTCATTGTTTAATTCCTCAATAAATTTAAGTCATATAAAGTTGTATTTTTTAACTGAATAATGACCAATGAATTTCACACACACTGTACAGTCATATTAACATCAGTGCATAGTGGTGACCTCAAATGACCTTTCGGATGACCTCACACATAAGGTCAAACGTTGGATAACTTTCGGAGAGGTCAAATATATGATAAAACTCTCCTATAAATATAACTTTCGAGTATTTATTAATTTCAAGTAAAGCCGAAACTATGATCAAGTCTCAGGGGAACAACTAGGAACACGGGGTGGAGGGAAGAGTGTTCTTGTGTGTGATAACTTTGACAGCTTCAAGCCAAGTCAATCACACTAATGGAAGAGTTTTTGTTGCTGGAGGCTGCTAGGTCTCCTGGGTCACACACACACACACACACACACACACACACACACACATTCTTGTATTATGTATGTATGTATGTACGTAAAGAGGTTCATACTTAAGGCATAAGCTGTAAGGTCGTGTGTATACCGTTCTCTGAGACACCCTGTATATAAGTCAACGTCAGTATCGATCTGAAATACTATTGGCATTTATATTATTATTCCTCAATGTTTTATTGGTAAGGATCTTCTCGCAATTCTTTTTTATTTCCTCTATTATTAATTATTTGATTTTTTTAGTTCTATTTCTTCTTCTATTTTCCTAACTTCATTTAACATATATTTTTACCAAACCGAGTTCCTGTAGTTTTTGTTTCATATAAAAAGTTAGTGTTTCGTCGTCAGGGTCAACATTCTGTACTGGACTGAATCTGTGTCCCAGGGATGCACAATATACCTCCACCCTTCACCTGACCACTACCACCACCAGTGTCTTAAGCCTGGGGCATGATTTCCTCAGGGAATGACGTCCACTGTTGTAGTTTGTGAGTTCATATTGGTTAGAGTGGACCATAAAACGACACTCTGGCCCGGGGCAGGATGGTAAGTACCTCTCACACTTCGGCTTGGGTGTTATGGTCTGGCTTCACAACATATGGATAACCCCTTCTAACCCAGTGTGACTCAGAGGTACAGTTGGCGACATTTACACCTGGTACAGTGGTTGGTGTGTCTTGTGAGATGTGGCAATATCTGTCTTAAACTTAACCAACCGCTTTATATCTTTCATTAAATGTAAATAACAAAACGAGAGAAAAATTTATGTTATTGAGGGTTTAGGTATGTAGTTTATGTAGTTGTTATTGAGGGTTTAGGTATGTAGTTTATGTAGTTGTTATTGAGGGTTTAGGTATTTAGTTTATGTAGTTGTTGTTTATATAATTGTTTTAATAACTTTCCCAGGTATAATATTTCTCTTAGGTGTTTTTAATTAGTTTCTTCGGGAAGGTTTTTATCACTTTATTCCGTTTAATAGTTTTTTTTTTTTTTTTTTACTTTCTGGTGAATTATTGAATTATGTGTGTTAAATTTTCCCTAAAGAGTTCATTACCTAAGTTAGGGGTATGGAGGAAAGAGGTGGTGTGGAGGGTGAGGGGCAGGGGGAAGAGTGGAGGAGGAGGTGGGGGGCAGGAGGAGAAGAAGGAGGAGGAAGAAAGAGAAGAAGGAGGAGGAAGAGAGAGAAGGTGGAGGTTGTAAATATCATCAGTTGAACTACAATTCTTCAGTCTGTTCCACACACTATCCCGTCAATACAGTGGAAGAGAGACAACCACAACTACCACAGCTACAACACACTCTCCCTCTCTCCCACAACCACAACACTCCTCCCTCTCCCACAACACTCCCTCCCCCACAACACTCCTCGCACCAGCCACACCACCATCCATTATGTGGCCACCAAACAAGGACGATAACCCGGACTTAACTGTTTCCTGCAGAATAATACATAACTCTTGTTTACCAACAAATTTATGCCTCGTGGCCTTCCAGAGAGAGCAATTTCATGGGTGCTTGGAGGCTCGCGCGAGTTTGACAAGACAGTGGGAGGAACAAGGACTACGGATCCTATATGTGATCAACAGCGTGCGACGGAGATACTCAGGGGGAAGGGGAGCGGCGATCCTCCAGTAGCCGCTACGGGAGGACCACAGGAAATAGTGACCAGTTAACTAAGGAGAAAAATAGCGCCTATTTTTCTGTCGTCTTGCCTTGTGATTGGCCAGCTGGAAAACAAATAATGACCTGCTGTAGATTGGCTAAAATTTGCTTCCACAGAGGATACTGCCACATTATCCAATCACAAGACTATACGTTATATTAGTGGGCGGGGCCGAGTGTGACGTAACATCTTTGGCAGCAGAGAATACTTAGATATTAAATTGACGTAATGTGTTGAAATAAACATTGGACACGAGGCATGTTTAGTGTTAAAGAAGTAAACAAGTGAACGTTAGTCTCAGGCGATCTCATCATACGAAAGTCGGCAAATAAAACTCTTTCATTCACTCGGGCTGAAGCTCTAGTTAATTTAAAGAGATCTTGACAATCCTTCTCCAGAAAACAGAGCCGCTGTGAAATTATATTTACTTGTGAAAATTAAAGAATGAATCACAAATAATTCCCAACAAAACCTCTGGTGACGTAGATGATGCCGGCAAGTCAAGGTGATGTACACACACACACACACACACAGGAGGAAGTAGAAGGATAACTATAACCCTCAAGCAACACGCACGCACCTGACGACAAACTAACGACCGAGACATAGACATTACTGTAGGACCTCGTGTTTGGCCCTGGAGGCACCTGGCTGCTGGTAATTACACACTCTTACTCACACAGGTAACGTATGCTGCCTCAGGTACACCACAAATCACAGGTGTAATCAGTGAGGGTGAGGCGGTACCCCTTTTTCACTGACCTGCTCTGCCTCCTTCACCACAGGGGACTCGACCACTAGCCCGCCAGGGGAGCCACGTCTTGATGTTTACTCCTGCTGGTGCTTGAGTCATCCCCACCTGTGTCTTCTTCCTCATAACACCGTCGGCTGCTTCTATAATCATCTTGAATTCAACTCATAACTCATACTTGTGTTCATCTACTCTCACGCCGCTATTAGCCTACTGGTCCCCTGGTCGACGTAATACAAGTGTGGTTCGGTGGTTGAGAACGAACAGTGTCTCTCTATCGTTAAAGGGTGAATTATGAGGTCATGTGGGGGCGTTTGAGGGAGTATGAGGCAGTCGGTAGTGAAATTGTGAGGATCAGGTTAGAGTGATGGGTTTTTGGGAGTATTTGTTCACCAGAGTATGAGGTACAGGAGGAGGGAAGGAATGAGGGTTTGGGAAGACATATATCTTATCAGTCAAAGTGTTAATCTGAGGGAAGGCGACCACAGTCCTCCTCTATAAACGCTTTCAGGCTTTTATTTTATTTAGTTTTACTTTTATTTATTTTTTTTAATTTCTTTTGCCAATTCCTCCATATTTTTTTTTTATTGAAAGCTTCGGTGTGTGAGACAGAATCATTGTGTTGGAACAGTTACATACGAGAGGAAGAAACGCAGGAAGGAAAGAGGGAGGGAGGGATGGAATGAAGGAAGGAATAAAGTAAGAGGAAAAAACAATATAATTGGATAAATAGCATAGAGACTAGAGAGGCTATAACAGGTAACTATCAGGTCCACAACAGGTACTATAAAAGGTTATTCACTTTAGAGTTTATTAGTAAAGGTTACAGAGAATAAATTGTTTCAGTAGGTGTAGAAATTTGGGAGAGAGTGTGTTAGCGGGCGTGAAGATAGTGCTCCTCCCGACTGATTTGAGCGTGATGAAAGAATTAGTAGTTCTCAGTTAGTTAAACAACTCCTGGTGCCAACGTTCCCCTCAAGCCAAACTTTATACCAGGCAGCGCAGTCAAGTAGATTTTTTTCTTATATTTTTTTTTCCAATGACCAATGGTAAAAGGTCGTACCTGGTGAAACATTGATTAGTTTCTGAAACAAGTCTGAGTATAATGCATTCCTGATGAGGTTAGGGATTAGTCTTCTGGTATTATTGTACAGTGTTGATAGCTAGACTTTTCTGAAATCTACGTATATATTTGTTCTTGGTCCTTAGAAAAAGACATAATAATTATTTTGTTAATAGAATCTTACAAAATCGATTAGAATCCTGCCATTTCGTTCTAATTAATTATACAACACCTGTGTGAATGTATTCCGGGAAGACAGTTCACTTCCTGACCTACAATTGACATTTAAAGAAACAAATCAAGTATTTCTGACGAACTCTGAGAACTGATCACTGACGTAAATCATCAGACGACAACAACATGACTATTGATCTCCAGAGTGAGGAAGTCCTTTTCTCTCCACCTGTTTACGTTTATTCTATCACGTTTGGCTTCGCTTCATCTGGTCAGTATTACCGCGGTACTTGTCACTCATTCACCCAAAGACAGAGGAGGACGAGGCGTGAGGAGTTGTTGATATGAGTGCCTTCTGACCAACACCTGATTAAGGGGGCTGTCTGTATGTTTATAAAGCTGATGATACTTTTACTGTGTGTGTGTGTGTGTGTGTGTGTGTGTGTGTGTGTGGTTACAGCTTATATCTGAAAGAATTGTATTGTGTGTCGCTCTTTTTACCCGAGAGAATATATTATGTTAGACTAATTGAACTGACGAATGATACCAGTGTAACTTAAATGATTGTTTGTTAATACGAAACAGTTGAGAGAAAAGGATTATATTTCGGTTATAATTAAATGTTTGGTGTCTATTAATGACGTCACTGAGAGGTTACCTGTTGATGACACTGACTCAGGTGATACAACGGAAGAATTAATCACCAGAGTTCTAGACAGGTGAGGGTACTTCCCCCGTCACCTGGGCTGTGTGGAAGACGCCTTTTTGGGAGACAAACTTTGGGTATTACGTAAAAAAGTCCAACCACACACACACACACACACACACACACACACACACACACACCATTATCTCTGGTGATTTATGTCTTTCAATATTACAGTAACAACAACATAACAATTAATGTCTTAGGTGATAATTTTTTAACTATTCCTCAACCAAGCAACTATAGACCACATGATTATATCTCATTTCTATGATGAAACTCAACACCGACATACCAGAGATGTTGACATGCTTATTATAGTGTGTTTAACGGGGGATGAGAGGGGGGTACGTTATTGTTGTTGGGTAGGGAGGGAGGTGGGGAGTGAGGGAGGTAGGGAGATAGGTAGGGAGGGAAGGAGGGAGGTAGTGAGGGAGGGAGGTAGGGAGATAGTAAGGGAGGGAGAGAAGAAAGGGAGGCAGATGTGTTGACGGAGGTGGCGCCACAGTGAGGACAAACCCCTGTGATTCAGTGCCAAACAAACGTATTGGTAAAGCGGGTGTGAGATTGTTGATGAAGTGTGAACAGAATGAGATGATGTCATGTTAGCACCATTAATATTACTGTCAACCATTGTTCACACATAACGGTCCAACAACCATAAAAAAAAAGGCTAGGGAAGGATGACTCGAACCTAAGCTGTCTCCCCTTCCTCCCAACCCCACCCTCATCCCCATGGTGTTAGTGAGGATAGGAGAGAGAGAGAGAGAGAGAGAGAGAGAGAGTGAAGGTATGGCAGCTGGGTCTTCTCACCATCACACACACACACACACACCACTTCCTCTCTCGTCTGGAACAAATGATGTACCTCGGAAATACTCAACTATGAAACCCGGTTATAGTGATTACCTCAAAACCTCCTTCCCCCCCCCCCTCCCTCCGTTCCTTTCTCTTATAAAATTGTTACAGGATTTTGATTTTGATTTTGATGTTAGTTCACGTATTTCAGATATTAGATATAGTTCTGTTGTTAGAGGTAAATACATGTGTCTAGAAATACATATGTGCTCTATGTATTAACTATGAAACTATGTATAAAATATGTATACGTGAAACTAGGTATAAAATATGTATACTTGGTGACTCTGGAATCATTGTATCATTTCAGTTATGATTTACATGTAAGTTTGGGTTGAAAGAAGAACGAGATATTACAAAATACAAAATATAATGTAACTTTTTTCTTTCGTAATGAAGGCTTGATGTACCTCACGAGTCACTGAATGATACAAGTAATTCGTTGCCTCTTGGGAGTTTTATGCTTTTTAGTTGGTAATGAAAAAAGTTTAGTTTCAATTCAGAAAACTAACTTTGAGCTGTACAGATAACTACGAAAACATAATTTTTTTTTTAATACTGAGAAAAGCAGTATATGTGTGTGTGTGTGTGTATTTGCATGTGTGTGTATATTTGCATGTGCGTATGTGTGTGTGTGTGTGTGTAAGATATTTAATCACCATTTTGAAGACGATACCCACAATCGACCCAGCTGTGAATGTGTACCTGACTTTACCATTGAGGAAATAAAGACAGTCTAGTGCAGTGCCGTCCACATTAACTCTTGTCTGTAGCATCCAGTATAAAATTTCTTCACACTATTATGAGGAAAAAATATATTACGAAAGAAAAAGTATCCCTAAACTGCACCCAACTCACTATCTTATTAAAATCACCATCCTTCACGTAGTAATGGCCGTTGTTTACCCTAAGTAATTATGGGGTAAAAAAAAAAAAAAAAAAAAAGTGGTGCTGTATTTTAGAAGCAGAGGAAATGGGGAACTTTCCTAGAGGCGTGAGTGGTAAAAAAAATATATTCTTTATTTTTTTTTTCTGTACGTGTTTTTGTATTTATTTATTTTTATTTTTTCTGTACGTGGTTTAATTTTTTGCGGTACGTGGTTTAAAAGTATACACCAGGGGACGTTTATGGGGGAGGTTAATATTATAATTGATGTGTAAATCTTAAGAGCATTAACCTTAACCCTTCTGAACTATGACTCCCTGAACCACCATAATCACAAAGACGATACATGGTTAAAAATAAAGGAGACATTTAACTCCTTAAGGTAGGCAGTATCAGGTATCTTCTTCAAGTGAGGATACATATGTGTTTGGATGTCTCTGTAGTTTGTCCATGATTGAAAAATATACATATAATTGTCATAAATATTCAGGGATTAAAGTCATGTACTCAGCTTAAGGTGAGAGAGAGAGAGAGAGAGAGAGAGAGAGAGAGAGAGAGAGAGAGAGTTCTATTATTAATGGTTTATTTTCATCATGGCAAGAGCCTCATTTTATTTCCAAGAGTTTATTTAATGTGGGTAATAAATACTTGTAACTAACACTGGTTTATGTTTTATTACAGGTGGTGGTGACGTCAGTACAAGGTAAGTACACAGAGTCAACTTTGCAGCTGTAGGATATCATTATAATAGGAAACAGTTGTGAAATATACACCTGGCTTGAAAACTCTAGTGATACTTTGAATGAAAAATAGAACCAGCAAAATCAATTAATAAACATATCGTTATAACTAATAATTCCTGAGTCTTGGTTTCTCCGGGAGCTTAGTTTATATTATATTTTTTCATTGCAAGTCTTACTAACACTGCTGACCCGCCAGTACTGGGAACCTCGCGGTGGTGACGTCAGGTACTGAGATAAATCAAGGCTTGTACCTGTGTTAGGTTTAAGGTTAAGTTAGGTTACAATGTCCAGGTTTAATGAAAAGTATAACTAACACTTAATTTGTGGTTTATGGAGGTAGTGTAGTGGCTGTTCTTCAGGTGGAGGTAAGGTTTATATGTTTTAGTACAATACAAATGCAATTTTCAGGTGCAGATCAAGTACATAATTTTCTTTCTGTTTGCCAATTATGTGAAGCTTATTTTAGATAAAGATAATGTACTTTTTTCTGTTTAACTTTAGTGCTAAGTTTATTTCACATGGCGGGAAGGGACATAATATTTATTTCATCACAACACTCGGAATTCCTTTTCATACGAAGATATTATTCACTTGTGATTTTTTTTGTTTAACAGTTCAAACAGTCAAAAAACGTTAATTATATATCTCTATGATAAAACATAGTATAAACGAATTAATGAACTTTGTTTTTGTGTACAGGTTGTCACTCCTAATAATTGTGCACTGAACGCATTAATTCTGCTAACACAAGTCGTACTCATGCTAACAAAAGTCGTACTCCTACTAACAAAAGTCGTACTCCTACTAACAAAAGTCGTACTCCCGCTAACAAAAGTCGTACTCCGGCTAAGAAAAGTCGTACTCCAACTAGCAAAAGTCGTACTCCCGCTAGCAAAAGTCGTACTCCTACAAGCAAAAGTCGTACTCCTACTAGCAAAAGTCGTATTCCTGCTAATAAAAGTCTAAAATTTACTAGTTCACATATTTTTCTCCCCGTATTAAATGTATTTTTTTTTATCACGTTACGTTGACCAGTTAGGCGAGGCTGTGTGACGGCCGACCAAGGCACTAGCCACACACTTCCTGGTCGGCTCTAACAGTAAAGCTTCATTATCTCTCTAACTTAAAACCTCGTACCTTCACATGACAAACAAAAACACACTAGAATATTACGAAAACCACAAAAAAATGCAGTTCTCTGTGCTTGCGTGTTTGTTTGTGTGTGTGTATGTATGTATGTATGTATGTATGTAATTCGTTCTCTTTTCATCTCGTATATACAAATGGAAAACAAATATCAAAAGTATAACACAAATATGAAAAAATTAGTATTATTTGTGTTTATGACGTCAGACAAACCAGGTGTCATTGCTCCTACCTGTGGTTTTGTTCAGGTGTTGGTCGACTGTTTCTCCTCTGATGCTACCTGGGCCCGAGTGACCACCCCAGCGGCCTTATGCTTGGGTTAGGTTAGGTTAGGTTAATGTTTATTTCAGAGGTAACGATTTTTTCATGATTTGTTATATAAAAGTTGTTTCACTATATAACTTTACTTAAAAAAATAAATAAATGTCCAGAATAAAAGTACATTAATTGGTAACACCTATATAATATTAGTAACACCTATATAATATGAGTAACACCTATATGACATTAAACATTCTCTCTATATTACCTTACGTTAGCACAAACTTGATATAAGGAACAGTTGACTCTCACGATTGCCAGGTAGATGTTATATCCGGGTTGTAGTGAGCGTGTAATATTCCCGGGCAAATCTGGGGTCATAAAAGTGGGTTATATAATATGGTAAAGTCAACATAGAGAGTCTGGGCGGAGGAGTTAGGCTTACCTGCTTCCTCCGTTACCTAGCAACACGATATATTGATCTACCTCACACTACTACTGCTACTGCTGCTGTCTGTGTACGTTATCTCCACACACACACACACACACACACACACACACACACACACACACACACACACATACGAGAGGACACTAAATTACATCACAGTGAGGATAAAATATCTTGTGCATTATGACCACGACACAAAAAAAACCAACGACCGAGAAACTCATCTTCCTCTCTCTCTCTCTCTCTCTCTCTCTCTCTCTCTCTCTCTCTCTCTCTCTCTCTCTCTCTCTCGTTTTACGTGTGTGTGTGTACAGGAGCTCAGGTGTACTGGACCAGCGGTACCTTGATATATCTCACCTGATCAATAACAGCCACAGGTATTCACGGTTTGTTTACATCACCTGCAGCCCGATCTTGAACCCCTTCGACTCCCATCCTCCTCTACCCTTCTATTCTCCCTTCTTCCCTCCCTTCTTCCCTCTTCTTCCTCCCTTCTCTAACTCTCTTCCCCCTTCTTCTCTTCTCCTCATTCTTTTCTCCCCCTTCTTCCTCCCTTCGGCTCCCCCTTCTCCCCTTCCTCCCTCTCTTCATCCCTTCTCCCCTTCCTCCCTCGACTCGTCACTCCACCCTTTTATCTCCACTTCTCTTTTACCCATTCTTCCCTCTCCCCCCCTTAGCCTTCCCTTATCTCTCCCTCCGTCCCCCTCTTCACCTTTCCCTCTTTTCTCTTTCATCTCTTCACAATCGCATCCCCTACCTTCTCTCCCCTTCCCCTGCCCCTCCTTCTACCTCCCCTCCCCTCTCCACACCACACCCACACCAACAAAACATCGGCCACATCCCCGTCACATAATGATATACACTGAATTCAAAATCAGAACCTAAGTAGAAGTAAAATAATGACTAACTCGTAAAGGTGCTGAGCCTCTTGTTGGTACACGATGGAGGTGGATTGTGGTGCCGGTCACGTGTATCACCAGTTGACAATAATATTCGTGTGGGTAAATAAATTGGTCTAAGATTGTGGTTAAGAACGTGAAGGTTTTTGTTACGGGCGTCACCCTCCGAGAGAAGAGAGATATAATATTTACATAATCACAGCGTTAACTCATGGTGATATTCTTTACGGCTGTGTAACAAGTAAATACTCATATCTGCTCTGGACATAAGCTCGAGGAACGCGATAAACTCTCTCTCTCTCTCTCTCTCTCTCTCTCTCTCAAGAAACACGTATCTTTAGTAGCTGTAGATCTCCTTTGATGATTGATAGCCTCTAACACACTCCTATTATTATGTAAGGTTATTTATTTATTATTTAAGTTCAATTCTAAAATGGATCAAACTAAGATTAAAATAAAAGTTTAAGGTTGAAATTTTTTTTTGTATTTTGGTTGATATTTTCAGATTTTTTAATATCGGGGAAATAAGAGGGAATGAGTACCACTAAATTTTGAGGCAATAAAAATGGTGATAGTTTAAAACGTCTCTACCCTGACGACAATAACTTTGGTGGAGTTTAAAACGTCTCTACCCGGACGACAATAACTTTGGTGTAGTTTAAAACGTCTCTACCCTGACGACAATAACTTTGGTGTAGTATAAAACGTCTCTACCCTGACGACAATAACTTTGGTGTAGTTTAAAACGTCTCTACCCTGACGACAATAACTTTGGTGTAGTTTAAAACGTCTCTACCCTGACGACAATAACTTTGGTGTAGTTTAAAACGTTTCTACACTGCCCTTCATCTTATCACCAGACTCGCATGATGGTCCATAAAATCCCCGGTGCTCTGAGGTAACACGCTGGGAAGAATCAGATAAAACATCATATAATTTGACTACGTTCTCGGGCACTATCAGGTGGCACTCATTGTCAGAGTCTCGAGGAGTATGTCTTAAGATACGTTGATTTAAAACCTTTTTTCTCGAGGCTGACGTAATGCAGTAAAATGGCTTCTGTTGAAAACTTAACATCCACGGTCAGTTAACTCGCGTACCTCAAGGACTCTGTCAGCTGGTGATTGTTGAGTGTTAATTGAGTAAACTTAAAGTAAACAAGAGTCAAAAGGCAAACAAAAGTCAAAAGGTAAACAAAAGTCAAAATGTAAACAAGTCAAAATGTAAACAAGATTCAAAAGGTAAACAAAAGTCAAAAGGTAAACAAAAGTCAAAATGTAAACAAAAGTCAAAAGGTAAACAAAAGTCAAAAGGTAAACATGAGTAAAAAGGTAAACAAAAGTCAAAAACTAAAATCCGGAAGCCATAATGAGTTAAGACACGACCTCACACCACTCTGAACAGATGGTGACCGCAGCCCACCCAGCAAATCCCGGTGGTCGAAAATCATAAATTATTCCGAGAGTTTTCTGCCCCTTATCACCAAAGTTTTCTCTTGCGGTGTTACATCATTAAATCCCGTTCACATTAGAGGTCATTTAAAGTGGTTCAGTGTTGGGTTATAGGGGACAGTGTGGTTTAGTTAGTTAGGTCAAGGTATAACTATGATATCCAGGTAGGTTAATTAGTCTCTCACCTTTACCTGGTCATCGATTCTTGTTATGAGGGAAACAGAGCTGGTAGCCCTGTTAGTTTTTCATAGTCAGTAACTTTTTTTTTTTACGAATTTTAATGTTTTGGATAATGTATGTTTTTTTTTTTCATTTATTATTATTATTATTATTATTATTATTATTATTATTATTATTATTATTATTATTATTATTATTATTATTGTATAAGAACGTGGTGGAGGTGAGGGCCCTCGTACCTGGCTATGACCTGACTACTGAGGCAACACTGGTATAACACAAGGTCATCTCCCCCTCTCAAGCCGCTGACCCTCTCGTGATGGTGTGTGTGTGTGTGTGTGTGTGTGTGTGTGTGTGTGTGTGTGTGTGTGTGTGTGTGGTGCCAGTACACTACCACTACCACTACCACCTACCACCATTACCACCACCACTACTACCACTACCTCATAAACAGATGGTATCAGATTAAGATGCTGGTGTCCCTTCAGATAAATGGTTCTGTTAATGATGTAATCTGAGTGTAAATAATGACCTTAATAATGTGTACCTTCTAGCATCATCCTACAGTGAATATAAAGTATTGTCTCTCTCTCTCTCTCTCTCTCTCTCTCTCTCTCTCTCTCTCTCTCTCTCTCTCTCTCTCTCTCTCTCTACCTATCGCTCCTCCCATCTCCCTATCATCTGTCTATAACAACATCTATCACCAAGAGGCTATAATCAGCTCTATAATTCACACCTCCGCCTCAACCATCATGTTCTCCCATTGATCCGATATAAATAATTGAATTCGCACAGATCTGGTCAATTCAGCTGGTGGATCCGTAGGGGTGTGTGTGTGTGTGTGTGTGTGTGTGTGTGTGTGTCCAGGGGTCGATACCACTGCAAACACCTCAGGGTAAAGTAAGTTAGTGAGTGAGTGAGTAATTAATTAAGTACAACCTTGGTCTAGGCATCTTTTTGTGTTGTTGTTGTTGTTGTTTGTGTCTTCTGTCATCTCTCCCATAACATAGTGTAGTTTAACCCCATAGTGTTGACCCTCCCCCAATCCCCCCCCTCCCCCCTTCCCAGAGTATGACCCTGTCCCCATACCTCTCCCCCTCCTCCATCCCCCCCTCCCTCTAACCCCCCTCCCCCCAGAGTATGAGCCAGTCTCTACATGAGCCAGAACTACCCCCTCCTCACCCTCCCCCCACTCCTACCCCTCCTCCTCCACCCCTGGGAACTGTACCTTATTGAGTTTACTATCAATAGACAGTCTCAGGTCAGAGTTGGCATATTAATGTGGGGGATTTAGGTGTTTGAGGCGGCCAACTCACCCTCAGAGCACCAGCAACACGCTCCCCCACCTCCCAGTCTGCCTTGAAGGAGTTTGTTTATGGAAGGAAATTATCAAGGTATCTAATTGTTGGTTTTGTAACGTTAGTTGTCATCAGCTATGTTTACTAACGTATGTTCTTTTGTTATATGGATTAAACACTATAATTGAATGTTATGTTTAGTAAAATGTTTAGTTGCTTACGTATATAGAGTGTGAAATGTTGATAACTTTAAACACTGTTAAATACCGTATGTTTTTTGTTATTTGAATCAAACACGACTTAAATTGATGCTTGAATGTTTGAATGCTATGTTTAGTGAGATGTTTAGTTGCTGACGTATATAGGGTGTGAAGTGTTGATAAATCTAAAGCAGGAATTGGTGTGTGTTTTCCTGTGTACCCAACGGGGTCTAACACTCCCTCTGTGATCATTTGTTTCCAGTTTTTGCTTGTTAGGTGAGCATCTCCCTGATACACTGGCAGGGGGTACACAACACCATCCATAACCTAACCTAACCTAACATAACATAACCTAGCCTAACCTAACCTAACCTAACCTAACCTAACCTAACCTAACATAACATAACCTAGCCTAACCTAACCTAACCTAACATAACCTAACCTAACCTAACCTAACCTAACATAACCTAACCTAACCTAACCTAACCTAATCTAACCTAACCACACGCATATACACAAACCCAAATATTAGTGAGTTATTGAAGCATCATTTATTTAACCTAAGATCAAGTGTGTGAAAATAATAACACCAAAAATAAAACTCAATTCAGTAACAAAAAATACAATTAAATATATTAACCTACCGTAACTTACGTTGATATCAGTTAAAGTTGACGATAAGAAATGACGCCATCAATCACGAGCGATAACTGTTATCTGGTGAAAATAACTGTTAAATATACCCATACAAAACAAAACAAAAAAATAGTATTAACAAGGTCGTATCCCCAACCCATTGATGCTAGAGAGAGAGAGAGAGAGAGAGAGAGAGAGAGAGAGAGAGAGAGAGCCATTTTTGAGCAGTGTGTTGTCATCCTCTCTCTTACCTGTACTCTTATCATCTTCACCTGAGCGTCATGGTAACCTAACCTAACCTAACCTTACCTTCCACCTTTCGCTGAGGACGATGAAGCACTGGTCTCTATTGTAATATCTATTCACATTTAAATTAATTCTGGATACTTACTTGTGCTGGGGTTAGGTTAGGTTAGGTTAGGTTAGGTTTGGTTTGGTTAGGTTAGGTTAGGTTAGGTTAGGTTTGGTATTGTCTCATTCCGCTTGGGCAATTCCCTTCTGGAGAAATATTGTTTTTCACTTTTTTTGGCCATTTATTTTATCATTTCTTTTGGTAGTTGAAATTTCCCCAAGTTGTTTCGTGAAGTCTAATTGGATTCAGGTTTATAAAATGGATTATACTTGTCTTGTTGATTCTTTTGTCTTGTGTAGTAGTGATGTTTATTTCACGAGTTCCATTATAATACTTGGGACCTCAAACACGAGATCTGATCAAAAGGACTCCGGTAATTGTTGGCCATATGTCACCGCCTTCACCGCCTTCACCACCTTCACCACCTTCACCACCTCCTTCGGGAATCAATAACAAATGAAAAAAAAGAGGAAAACATGATCTGATAAATGATAAAAAGGTGTTATATGTTTTTTTTATTGTTAGAGGAATAATTTGATATAATTTCAAAGATTATCCTCTAATTTGTATATAAAGATAATCACACAAAATCCCATAGTTTAAATAATTTGATAATTTTTAAATATTTCCTGGATGACAGTAATAATTATTTACAATATTTTTTTTTCCCTTATAAGATCCAACGTTGGTGAATTTCTTTGTTTTTCGCTTCTTTAGTTGTTGTTCGTTCACTCGCCGTCATCACCAGCGTTAAAATATAGTTGTTAATGGCTGTACAATGTAAATGATTCATGGTAATAATTTAGATACATGAAGACCTGAGGCGGAGGGGCTGAGGTCACTTGTGGAGTTAAAGACCTTTGAAGGTTACATTAACAAACTCGCTCACTCATCGTCACAACGCCAGGAATGATGGTTTGTCACGCACACACACACACACACACACACACACACACACACACACACACACACAGGAACAGACACACACAGGCACAGACACACACAGGCACAGACACACACAGGAACACACACACAGGAACACACACAGGAACAGACACACAGGAACAGACACACACAGGAACAGACACACACAGGAACACACACACACACACACACACACACACTGGAACACACACACACACACACACACACACACACACACAGGAACACACACACACACACACACACACACCATCTTCCTCAACAGAGCTGTAAAGACCTTGGTGTTGTAGCGTGGTTGACAGTAACGGCAGTTTTATCATGATAGCCGACCATTATCGTCATTATCAAGAGCCTTTATGTTACTAGTTCATACAGTTGTTTTACCTGAGTGTGACAGGTAAGAAGTACTGTCAATAGGAGGAACTTAAGTCACATATCTAAAGGCATTACCACTTAACATTGTAACTCTGTATGGAAGAAATTATTACCCCAAAAATTATTCACCAGATTATAATGAAACTAAACATTGAGCTTAAGAAAAAAAAATTATTGTTTGATTGTAAAGAAAAAATAAAGGTTTTAATTTTTACAAGACAGCTGACGCTAGAAACACTGAATACATTAACTAATATTACTCAAACTTTGCGGTAAAGGTTTGAACGTTAGCCAGTCAACACACCTACAGGTAATTTTAGTTCTGGTTAAAAAAAATCTAATTATTTGTCACAATATGTTACAAACGAGTTGACTGATTTTGGCGAAACTCTGCAATTTAAATTTAGTTCTGCTCATTTTAGTATTTTTTTTTCCTGGTTGTACTGTGGCTGTTTTTGTGTCTGTCCGTTTTTCTGGGTGTGTGTGTGTGGGGGGGGGGGGGTACGTGGTGCGTGTGTGTGTGTGTGTGGGTGTGGGGGGGGGGGGGAATTACTACTGTGTCAACAAAGTCGGATCTGAATATTTTACACGGAAAAATGTCAAAGAGAGATAGAAAAGAGAGAGAGAGAGAGAGAGAGAGAGAGAGAGAGAGAGAGAGAGAGAGGGTACACCTGCAGTACTAATTAACACAAGACTCCATTAATTTACCTGTATGTTTAACCTATTGACCTCAACACAATTACATTAGTCCTCCACAACACTTCATTTTCTTTATTTATATTTCCATAATAAAAAATAATTAATTAAAATATATAGACTGGTAGTTCTTGTCACTATTGTTTCTTCCTTAAATCAAACCTTTAAATTGTCAATCACTGAAAGACTCGTAGCTGTAAAACTGAAATATTTAAATCATGGTGAAAAGTTACATTTGTTTTGTTATTGTTGATATTTTGTGTTGTGTTGCTCTAGTGTAGTGTTGCGTCATGTCGTATTGTGTTGTTGAAGTTTTGATGCGTTGTGTCGTGTTGCATTGTGTTGTTTTGCATTGTGTTGTGTCGTGTCGTGTTGATGTTGCGTTGCATTGTGTTGTGTACGCTTCCATTCCTCTGATTAATTATATATATATATTTTTTTTTGGCTTCCCTTTGTTTGTTATTATTATATGTTGTGAAATTATTTTGTACTCAAATTAATTTTCCAGCAACACGAACGGTGCAGTGCTCAATTATTTTGGTCATGCCATAACTGTCAAGATTAATTTATATGGCAACTTCCTGCGGCTATGTTATTCATGTTAAGGGGGAATGTTGGCGAGCTATGGTGGCGAGGTGTTGGTGGCGAGCTGTGGTGGTGAGTTGTGGTGGCGAGTTGTTGACGAGTTTTGGTGGCGAGCTGTGGTGGCGAGCTGTGGTGGTGAGTTGTTGACGAGTTTTGGTGGCGAGCTGTGGTGGTGAGTTGTGGTGGCGAGTTGTTGGCGAGTTTTTGGTAAGCTGTGGTGTGGCTGTTGGCGATCTATGAGCATGTATGTATGTATGTGTGTATGTATGTATGTATGTATGTAAGCTCAAATATATCAAAGATCATCGTTATTGTTTACCTGTAATAAAGGTAAACATATCAAAGGTTAATTAATATATACAACACACACACACACACACACACACACACACACACACACACACACTCTCTCTCTAGTTCACTCCAGCAAAAGTTATATTATTTCTTTTTTTAATTTTCTGTAAACAAGAATTTGAAGATATTTCGAGGGAGTCAAACCTCTCTCTCTCTCTCTCTCTCTCTCTCTCTCTCTCTCTCTCTCTCTCTCTCTCTCTCAAACATGACTAACTTAATATGAGAAAATCACATTCGGTTTTATTCAGTTAAAAAATAAGAAACATAACAACAATATTTACTAATCGTTGTTATCGTCAATTTCTTTTATATTTAACTTAGAATTTTTTTGTCCTTGTATTAAATATATTAGTTTGTGTTCGAATACTGAGATGAAAGAAAACGGGGGAGGAGAGCTGGGTTGTCCTGGTCCCCTCTAGACAGACAAACAAGGCTGTGTCAACCAATTCAATTAATAAGTCCCCTGATAGAGATAGAGCCTCAGGGGGCCCAGGGGGAGATGAGGGGCGAGGGGCGATGGTTTTCCCCCTTTATACAACCAGGGGGACATTTCAACCTCCCCCTTGTACAGGCTACTGGTGCTCGAGGCTACAGGGACACATTTAGAGGGGGAGACGTTTGCGTGGGGCACAGTTTTGGTCAATCGTAGTTAGGTTAGGTTAGGTTGGGTCTGTTAGGTTAGGTTAGGTTTGGTTTGGTTAGGTTAGGTTAGGTTTGGTCTGTTAGGTTAGGTTAGGTTAGGTTTGGTTTGGTTAGGTTTGGTTTGGTTAGGTTAGGTTTGGTTTGGTTAGGTTTGGTTTGGTTTGGTTTGGTTAGGTTAGGTTAGGTTAGGTTTAGTAGCGGTGATTTTGATTTTTCCTCACTCACTCCCTGACGTCGAACCAACCAAGGTGATGTAGTGGATGAGTGATAGTGAAGATATTTTATGTGTCACTAAACCCGGGTTATATCCCTCACCTATAGAGAGAAACACACAACATAACCTGAACTAATCCAACGAAAACCATCTTGATTAGACAATTGGGTTTATTTCAGACCAGACAAGGGATCTTTTTTTTCCCCCTCATTACTCCTGGTTTTTTCCTTTTTACTCCTGTTTTTTCCCCTGTGTAAAAACTCTGTTGGTCGATATCGTTAATAAAGGTTGTTTCTTCGCCTTTCCCTTAACTATAGTGTACTAGCCTTTGTTTACATCCAACGTGATTGATATATTACGTGTTTAGAACGAGTATCACATGACAGTTTTGGTGTATACGGGTCGGTCACAGATTACGGTAATAATCTCTTCGTTAATTTCAGAATCAAGATTTAATATTCTAAGTTAAAGGAGGAAATTATACAGTTAATTTTAGTTCTGGAATAAATCTGATTCACCTTTGTTTTTTACTGTGATTAAGTACTGTTGTGTTATGGTGTTAACAAGATATACAAGATGATTCACTCCTTGTGGTGGCCTCTGTGTATGACTAATGTGTATAATGTGTATGTTGTATAATTATTTCACAAGTATAATAGATTAACTCGATACGGCAAAGAACCAGTTACTCAGTCATCGTCTTATGTTGTCAAGCTGAGTTAGTTACTATGGAGGTGTGTGTGTGTGTGTGTGTGTGTGTGTGTGTGTGTGTGTGTGTGTGTGTGTGTTATAGAGGGAATCTTTAACAACCATATCACACCCCTGAAGATTGATTCCCTATAACTAATAATAAGTTAGTGGCGGTTCGTTACACAATTGCATCAGGAAGGACAAAGTTTCGGCCTACTGTTACCCGTCTGGTGTCCCTTCCCTTACAACCTCTCACATAACACTCACTCTTGACCACAACACAACACTCTTACACACTCATTCCTCACACCCTAACACGCATACCTTCACATCCACACACCCTCAATCAGCGGAGAATATAATCACCCTATTACCCATTTGGAGGAGAGAGAGAGAGAGAGAGAGAGAGAGAGAGAGAGAGAGAGAGAGAGAGACGATGGAACAATGGGACTTTATCGTGTGTGCGCTGGAGGATCACCGATCTATTTTTCATAGGAGGCATTGTGTGCGAGACGGTAATGGAATAAACAATGTCTAATCGATAGCATACCTGCGTCGTGGTTGTCCCGTCCTGACACGACCCAACCACGGGCCTGTCCTAGAGGGGGGTCCGAGGCTGGCCCGCAGGAGGAGAGGTGTGGCTGAGACTGTCAATGAGTGGCTGTAGGGGTAAGGAGTGGCAGGAGGGGAAAGGATCCTATGCTCAAGGTGTAAAGCAAGGGTGAGAAGGAAAAGAGAAGGATATAGATGAAGGAGGAGAAGGATAAAAGAAGGATAATCGAGAAATAGGAAATTGAAGATTAAGATAGAGAGAGAAAGAGTAAGATGGACACCCAAGATAAAGAGAGTAAAACAAAACAGAAGATGTGTTAGAAAAGATACAATGGACTGGACAAGGAGGAGGGAGTTAGCGTAATGAAGGTGGCAAGGAGGCAGGTGAGGTAATTACCGTGGTGGGGGGAGGGTGAGAGGTGAGGGAAGTGTATTAGGAGTTAAGTGTAAAGGTTCTCTCATGTGGGAGTTAAAGAAGAATGAAAAAATAAATAAAACTAGAAAAATGTGGCTTAATTAAACTATTGGACAGGTGTGAGGTGACAGGTGTGAATATAAACATAGACGGTACATGACAACTAATTCATCTCTTGACAGTGACACAGACATACATGACTGTCAAATGTGTACAGAGGTTGTATGTTGTGTTGTGTGTGTGTGTGTGTGTGTGTGTGTGTGTGTGTGTGTGTGTGTGTGTGTGTGTGTGTGTGTGCTGGACTTGTTTTATAACCTGTTGATATTGTTGCCGGGGTGATGATGATGATGATGATGATGATGATGAAAATATTAGTGGTGATGGTGATGATGGTAATGTTGATTGAACGGAGGAGGAGGAGGAGTAGGAGGAGGGGGAAGAAGAAGAGGAATAGGAGGAGGAGGAGGAGGAGGAACCAGGTAGTGACACAGGCCGCGAGAGATGAAGAGAGAGAGAGAGAGAGAGAGAGAGAGAGAGAGAGAGAGAGAGAGAGAGAGAGAGAGAGAGACTCGCTTGAAAGAGATGCACAGAGATTCCACGTAGAGTTTGGAAGAGGAAATGAAAGCGTAGGCGGATGGAAAGATGGAAGGGGAGATACACTAGAAACCTTGGGGAGGGGAGAGAAAAGGTGGGGAGGAGAGAGAGGGAGGGGAGAGGAGGGGGAGGGAGAGAAAAAGGAGAGGACGGAGGAGGGTAAATAAACAGACGGGGAGGATGTCTAACAAGAGGAACTTATTAAAACCTGTCTGTCTGTCTGTCTGTCTGTCTCTGGCGGGCGGCGTGAGGGAGGAAGGTAAGGCCGGATGACATGTTGATAGTGGGGAGGGGAGGGGGAGGAGGGTGGGGGGGGGGATGCTAGTGTGTGAATCATACTGAGGTGTGAATCATACTGAGGTGTGAATCATACTGAGGTGTGAATCATACTGAGGTGTAGATTATACTGAAGTTGATTATACAAGCAAGTAAATCATTCTAGTATGTAGATTATAATAAAGTGCGTGTGATCATACTAGTGTGAGGACCTACTAGTGTGTGGGAGTCATACTTGTTATATTAGTGTGTGTGTGTGTGTGTGTGTGTGTGTGTGTGTGTGTGTGTGTGTGTGTGTGTGTGTGTGTGTATATGACCCAATCTAGAGTGTGGATCATGCTAATACATAACTCATACTATACATACTAGTAACTCATCATAGCAGGGGGGGGGGGTCAAATTATACATAGGAACAGCTGTGGTTTTGTTGGGGGGAAAAATAAATGATAATAGGGAAATAACCTACCTGGTGGGGGAAATATTGATAGGGGGGGGGGTTATATATTTGGTCAGGGGAAAAATATAGATATTGGTGGGGGAATATAGTGATTGAGGGACATTATGTTAGGGGAGAATATAGCAATAGGTGAGTGTTTTGGTGTAGGTAAACAGTTTGTAGGGAAAATATGTCCCAGAGATTGATTTTCTATATAATGTTCGTGTTTGTTGTGAAGGTGGGTTGTGAAGGTGGGTTATGGAGGTGGGTTGTGAAGGTGGGTTATGTTGGTGGGTTGTGAAGGTGGGTTGTGAAGGTGGGTTATGATGGTGGGTTGTGAAGGTGGGTTGTGAAGGTGGGTTATGAAGGTGGATTGTGAAGGTGGGTTGTGAAGGTGGGTTATGATGGTGGGTTGTGAAGGTGGGTTGTGAAGGTGGGTTGTGAAGGTGGGTTGTGAAGGTGGGGGTTGAAAGTGGGTTGTGTTGTGAAGGGGACATACTGGTTGTGATATATTATAACTGGGTAAATATTATAATATCTCCAGAAACATATTGGAGTTAGATGGACATTTGAACACGGGAGCTACTGTAGGTTTGGGTAATTTCATAAACTTAAGGACATACTAGAATTGTTTTGATTTCTCCCCCCACCCCCAAAAATCGCCCCCAAATCTCCCCTCTCACCCCCAAAATCGCCTCCAAAATCGCCCCAAAATCTCCCCTCTCACCCCCCCAAAATCGCCTCCAAAATCCCCCCTCTCACCCCCCAAAATCGCCCCAAAATCTCCCCTCTCACCCCCAAAATCGCCTCCAAAATCCCCCCTCTCACCCCCAAAATCGCCTCCAAAATCGCCCCTCTCACTCCCCAAAATCTCCCCTCTCACCCCCCAAAATCGCCTCCAAAATCCCCCTCAACTCCCCACTCCCCAAAATCCCCCTCAACCCTCCCCCCCAAAAACACAAACACTCCCCAGCCTCTCTCTCTCTCTCTCTCTCTCTCTCTCTCTCTCTCTCTCTCTCTCTCTCTCTCTCTCTCCTTCCACCCGATTTTGCCATAGTGATTACTCAGTGAGGCCCTCCAGGGAACACGCACTCACATCACGGAAGGTTGTTTAAGAGAACTACTCTCCTCTCTCCCACTTTCAATTTATTTTTATTTATTTTTATTTTTTTTTCCCCAGATGACCAAACACACATCAGCTACAACTCACAGAACTATCAGCCAATGGTGTTGCCTTCGTCTGAAATATATACTGTGACTTTTAACGCATTCAAGAGTTTTTTTTTATTTGTATTAGGTTAGGTTAGGTTTGGTTGGGTTTGGTTAGGTTTGGTTGGGTTAAGTTAGTTTAGGTTAGGTTTGGTTTGGTTGGGTTTGGTTAGTTTAGGTTAGGTTAGGTTTGGTTGGGTTTGGTTAGTTTAGGTTAGGTTAGGTTTGGTTGGGTTTGGTTAGGTTAGGTTAGGTTTGGTTTGGTTGGGTTAAGTTAGTTTAGGTTAGGTTAGGTTTGGTTGGGTTAAGTTAGTTTAGGTTAGGTTAGGTTTAGTTGGGTTAAGTTAGTTTAGGTTTGGTTTGGTTTGGTTGGGTTAAGTTAGTTTAGGTTTGGTTTGGTTTGGTTAGGTTAGATTAGGTTAGGTTAGGTTAGGTTAGGTTTAGTCACCCTTGTTCCCTGGTTCACACTCCTGGCCTTAGATGTCACCCTCGTTGGCAACCTCTCCTGTCCTGCCAGAGGTGGAGAGGAATTAGACAAAATTAGTGTCAAATGAAGTGTCAAAAGTTGTGGTTAAGTGTCAAGTGAAGTGTCAGAAGTATTGGTTAAGTGTCAAGTGAAGTGTCAGAAGTATTGGTTAAGTGTCAAGTGAAGTGTCAAAAGTTGTGGTTAAGGGTCGAAAGTTATGGTTAAGTGTCAAGTGAGGTGTCAGTTGTACAGTCTATATTTTCTTGTGAGGAAAAAATCTAAAGAAAAAAAATAACAAAATTACGTAACAAATTTGTAAATATTCGAAGCAGCAGCAGTTTAAAGATGACAAATAGCTCAGCAGAATGTGTTGGAGTATGTGAGGTAAAGTGGCTGTACCCCTTCCTCCCTTCCATTCCTTGCCCATCCCCTCCTGCTGCCCACCCCCTCTACCCCCTCCTCCTGCCCACCCCCTCTACCCCCTCCTGCCCACCCCCTCCCTCCCCTCCTGCCCACTCACTGCCCACCCATCCATCCCCCTCTTACCTTCACTACTTGACTTCCAAAACTTACCGCCTCACCTCCAGGATCTGAAAAATAAGTTACGAAGGAAAACTAACGTTGAGGTCAGGCTGGAACGACAAACGGCACTGAGAGAGAAGAGAGGAGAAACACCCATTCAGTTTCTACCTACCATGAGAAACATCTGTGAAAGACACTATGTCACAAAGGTGCTAGAATGGTGTTGTAACAAGGAGAGGAACAGCACCCCTTCCCCTCCTCTCCCCTCCCCCCTCTCCCTCCCCCCTCCTCCCCCCCGCCCCCCCCCTCACCTCTCTTACCTGCCACACCGCCACAAGAATCTTAAGCAAAAACAAGCGTATGAAAAATGGTCTTGCCTGGTGCGTCGAGGGAGTTGGGGAGGAGGGGCAGTAAAAGATGGCAGCAGGCACCCCCCCTCCTCCTCCTCCTCCTCCTCCTCCTCCTCCTCCTGTTAATAGACAAAAGAAAAAGTGGAGTACAACTTTGATCCATGGTAGTGTGGCGAGGGAGGAAGCAGGAAATTAGAGATATGGAGGGAGAACCATCCCCTCTCAACCCCTCTTTCCCAACTGTGATGCCAACTTCATGGTCTTTGTGTTCCTGTATCAGGGAGGAAAGTGGTGTATCATGTGTCAGCACGAAGAGGAAGAAGTAGCATCAGTGTGAGGGAGGGGTGATGACGAGTACCTCCTGTCCTCCAGGGTAGTGTGAGGGAGGGGTGATGACGAGTACCTCCTGTCCTCCAGGGTAGTGTGAGGGAGGGGTGATGACGAGTACCTCCTGTCCTCCAGGGTAGTGTGAGGGAGGGGTGATGACGAGTACCTCCTGTCCTCCAGGGTAGTGTGAGGGAGGGGTGATGACGAGTACCTCCTCTCCACCAGGGTAGTGTAAGGGAGGGGTGATGACGAGTACCTCCTCTCCACCAAGGTAGTGTGAGGGAGGGGTGATGACGAGTACCTCCTGTCCTCCAGGGTAGTGTGAGGGAGGGGTGATGACGAGTACCTCCTCTCCTCCAGGGTAGTGTGAGGGAGGGGTGATGACGAGTACCTCCTCTCCACCAGGTAGTGTGAGGGAGGGGTGATGACGAGTACCTCCTGTCCTCCAGGGTAGTGTGAGGGAGGGGTGATGACGAGTACCTCCTCCTCCAGGGTAGTGTGAGGGAGGGGTGATGACGAGTACCTCCTGTCCTCCAGGGTAGTGTAAGGGAGGGGTGATGACGAGTACCTCCTCTCCACCAAGGTAGTGTGAGGGAGGGGTGATGACGAGTACCTCCTGTCCTCCAGGGTAGTGTGAGGGAGGGGTGATGACGAGTACCTCCTGTCCTCCAGGGTAGTGTCGGCTTCTTCTTGTTTGTGTGTATGGAGTGAGAGAACCTCGCGGGACATCTCCACCCTCCCACAGGCCCGCGTGTCTCACCTCTCTTACCTGTTACTGTGGCCGGCGCTTGGATGGTAGAGCATTGTGTACATGTTTATGGAGGTGACACACACACACACACACACACACACACACACACACACACACACTTGTTCATTTTACAAGGAAACAAGTGACGGTGCTTCTTTAACAGCTAGAACAACATATACAATTCTTCCACGTCAATCTCAAATATCAATTCAGTGTGTCTAAACATATGAGAGTGTTGATATGGTTCAGTAACTGCAGGGAAATCTTGGGGGGGAATCTGTCTATACCCAACCACCCACAGCTACCCCCAACCAACCCTAGCCAATCCCAACCACCCCCTAGCTAACCCCAGCCACCCAAGCCACCCCCTGCTGAGTCCCTGAGGATGACTTAGACACATGAAACAGCTGACTTGTCAAGGAATAATCAGAGCGGAACTGAAGACTTGAGACCAATAGCGAAATTACTCGTGGAAAAGTGTTGAAAGAAGCGGTACAGGTGGTGAGGTGTGGCGTACAAGACCGACCTATTGATTTCCCAAGTGTCCACGGCGCCCCACATAAAGACCTCGGCAAATGGCATGTAATTGGATATTTGTTTGAGAAGTATGAACCATAAAAGTGCAAATTATAAGCCTAAGTTATGCTTCTCTGAGACCTGGAGCCAGAATATGTGGAGGCAAATCACGCGTACAGGGAACTTTTGTGTGTATACCTGTGTGGACCATCTTGTGTATACCTGTGTGGACCATCTTGTGTATACCTGTGTGGACCATCTTGTGTATACCTGTGTGGACCATCTTGTGTATACCTGTGTGAACCATCTTGTGTATACCTGTGTGGACCATCTTGTGTATACCTGTGTGGACCACCTCGTGTATACCTGTGTGGACCATCTTGTGTATACCTGTGTGGACCATCTTGTGTATACCTGTGTGGACCATCTTGTGTATACCTGTGTGAACCATCTTGTGTATACCTGTGTGGACCATCTTGTGTATACCTGTGTGGACCATCTTGTGTATACCTGTGTGGACCATCTTGTGTATACCTGTGTGAACCATCTTATGTATACCTGTGTGAACCATCTTGTGTATACCTGTGTGAACCATCTGAGAGCTGTCTGAGGTTGTGGGAGGGAGGTGAGGAGAGGGGGTGATGAGAGAGGGTGAGGAGAGGGGGTGATGAGAGAGACGAGGAGAGGAAAAGGAGAGATAAGGAGAGGGAGAAGCAAGGAGGGAGGTGAAGAAAGAGGAAGAATAAAGGAGGTACTGTTTATTGATTTAAAAAAACTTCAAGTGTTTCAGCAAGGTAAACACAAACACAGACTCATAACAACTACACAAAACAACTCTGACTAAAAACCGAACGAGAACAGAAAGGTCGGAAGATTAATGAAAATAGTTAAGGAAAGTTGTATTGTGTTAATGATGCTACGGTGGGTGGCTGGTGGCGGAGCTGAGAACAAAACTATCGATTATCACCAACTGTGCACGTGAGTAGCAGCCACACCCATGAATCACTCCTGTCTCCATTTCCTCTTTTGCTTATTGATATTTGGGACCTATGGGGGGTGAGGAGGTGGAGGTGGGGTGGGGTGGGGCGGGGTGGGGTGGGGTGGGGTGGGGTGGGGTAGGGCGGGGTGGGGTGGAGTAGGGGAGAACACGACGCCCCAAGGGATACGATTGACTCCCGCCGCCCCTGGGACCCCCGCGGCCTCCCTTGTCCCCCTCTGGTGCTTTCAATGGGTTGAAATATCATGTAGTGAATTATGTAGGAGCGAGTCTTGGGCCAACAGATGGTTAGTTAGTGAGTCCCTAGGCACACACTACTCAAGTGTTTGCAGCGGGTTGTCCCTTGAGGCTTGGTGTTCAAGGGTGTGCTTCAAGTCTCCCTTGATATTTGATAAGAAAACCCCCCCGTTTGCTCCGGGTGTTCAATAGCGGTTATGTTAGGCGAGTGTCATTCAATAGCCATGTGTTTACTTGATGTGGGTCAGGTTATTGACGCCTCTGTGTAACTCAAACAAGTTTACGTCGTCCCGGTCACCAAGACATACTGTATTCAATTAAGTATATCGATAATCAAGAGCGGAGACATTACTGCCTTTAGTATGATGGATGAATGAAAGTATTACATGTGAAGTATTTATGACCACCACCACATGACGAGGATAACCTAACCTACCGCCGTTGTGGGTCGCTTACACATGTAATCTTGATAACACCCATCCTTGGCTTGTGTCGCTGGGGGGGGGGGGGGTAGTTGATGTAATGTGAGTGTTTGGGTCAGTAGGAAGATTTATACGAGTGTGTGAGTGGGAGGAAGGACTTATATCTTGCTTGGTGTTTGGGTGGTGAGTGTGTTTATGTGTTGGTTCATATGTCACTTAAGGTCGAAGGGTGGTTGATGGTTGACCGGTCATAGTGAAGGTCATTAGGCAGTAAAGGTCAACTTGTTGCTAAAGGTTGTTAATATTTTATAACTGAATCCGATATTGGATTGAAGATACACAGGTGATGGTGAAGGACATACATACATACATACATACATACACACATACATACATACACACACACATACATACATACATACACACATACATACATACATACATCAGTAAGAACAACAAAACCCACATTTATTATAGAAAGATATATTATTGTATTTTATCTGATGGGGGGGGGGGTAATTGAGAATAAACCTCCCTCTGTGTGTGTGTGTGTGTGTGTGTGTGTGTGTGTGTGTGTGTGTGTGTGTTCTTCATGTATATTGTCGCATGTGTTTTATGTTAACTGTGTCATTTATTATTAGTGCCCACCTAAAGCATTGGGATTTCCTGCCCACTCCCCGCTGCCAGCATTATTACCACCATTCCTGTTAATATTTGTTATCAAGATGTTGTCAGTTCATGTTGGTACCACAATCCTTTAGTGTTGTCATTCTTGTAGCCAAACCCACTGCCAACATTGCTGTCATTTAATTTTTGTAATGTTTTTGACGCCCCTTTCGCCATTCTAGCCTCAGTGCTGACACCACCTTTGATAACACTGTTGTCAGCATCAATATCCACGCTGTTGTTATTTGTGTTGCCAATTATTTTCACAACGATATTGCAAAAGTATTGATGTAACTTATTGCTCATACTGCTGGCTACACTACTGCCATCACCCCTGCCACCACCTCTGGCATCACCCCTGCCACCACCCCTGCCATTACCACTGCCATCACCCCTGCCATCACCCCTGCCACCACCACTGCCCTCAATACTGATCACACCACTGCCACCACTACTCACAAAACACGAGGGTAGAGTGTGTGTGTTTGGGACAGAACAAGATACGGTTGAGTTATTTACACAGCAGACTCGAGTACCTTTGTTCTGGTAACTGTGTCATATAAGACCTTTGTTCTGGTAACTTTGTCATATAAGACCTTTGTTCTGGTAACTTTGTCATATAAGACCTTTGTTCTGGTAACTGTCTCATATAAGACCTTTGTTCTGGTAACTTTGTCATATAAGACCTTTGTTCTGGTAACTGTGTCATATAAGACCTTTGTTCTGGTAACTGTGTCATATAAGACCTTTGTTCTGGTAACTTTGTCATATAAGACCTTTGTTCTGGTAACTGTGTCATATAAGACCTTTGTTCTGGTAACTTTGTCATATAAGACCTTTGTTCTGGTAACTTTGTCATATAAGACCTTTGTTCTGGTAACTGTATCATATAAGACCTTTGTTCTGGTAACTGTGTCGTGTAAGGTGAAAGCACAAGAACAAAAACCAATGCTTAGTATAGAACTACTCTTAGCACAAAGAACGCCTCAAGCACAGGACCTTACGTGTGGTCGGTGTGTGGTGGAGCAGCATAAACACTCACTCCACCTCTAACACTGACTCCACCCCTCACTCCACCTCTCACTCCACCTCTAACACTCACTCCACCTCTCACTCCACCCCTCACTCCACCTCTAACACTCATCAGAGGAGCCGCTATTGTATACTGGTCGCTGGAGGTGAAGTTTATCCTCCAGGGCTAAAGTGACACCTCCATATACCGGACTCATTTCTACATGTATTCCGTTAGATGGAGATTGCACATCTAATAGATCCTTGATATAACGGATTTTCATCTTTATATAGTTCGTTGAGATGGAGGTTTGACATCTAACGGACTCCCGATATAACGGAATTTCATCTCTATACAGTCCGTTAAAGAGAGGTGTCACTGTAAAGACGAATATTTACGAAGGAATATCATGTTTGTAAATTCTTCGTGGGAGAAACTCAGCAGTGACTTGTCTGGGAGTCTTTGGGAGTACTGTGTGTACCTGTCAGGCTTGATGTGGATCCTGTGTGAGATGACTGCACAGGTAAATAAACACCTGAACAAAAACAATAAACAAATAATAACTACGAGTTTTAGGCAGATGTGTTATTGTTTTTACTCGCTTAGTTCAGCTCCGACTTGATCTCAGTTGTCAGTTACTCGTATAAGATCACCGGGAACATTTGGTGAAGATTTCTTACGTTTCTTAACCTCTTCATACTACAGTTGTCTCTCGTGCTGACGCTGGCTGACAGGCTGACCATCGTTATTATCCTGATTAACGAATAATTGCTGACACTGTGACACAGATTTCGCCACAACAGACAGGTAAAACCTTCATTATACGATCCGTCACGGCGTCGCTCACCCTGGCGATAGTGCGGCGTGGTGAACTTAGTCTTATGGTGTTGTGTTACTCCCTGTGTCTGAGAGCCTTCAAGACCTGTAAGAACCGGTCAGATTTTTTTTTTTTTTACCTGGTTGGGGGCCTTAGCGAACATAAGAAGACCCGCATAGAATATTACCTCGGTGCTAAACGGGGATCAAAGAGACCGGTGGTGTAGCTACGTGTTGTTATCAGGACCTACGACCACCATCAACGTCCTCGCTGCTCCTGTTCCTCGATAACACCCGCACTGATGAGCCGCCGCCAGCCTCGGATACATCAGTGACCGGGGTGGCGTGGACTCCTCTGCCAGATCATGATAAAGTGACCGTCTCTATACCCCGACAGGTTGGTTCAGGAGGCGAGACTCTCACTGGATCCCGCCTCTTGTGCTCCACGCTCCTGGGTTAAGTTTATGGCTCTGCTTGCTATAAATTATTTGCTACTTGTGACCGGTGACCATTAGCAGGGATCGTGACTGTATCTAAAACTGTTGTCAACATTACACTGACCTGTAAATACATAAAGCAAGAGTGATGTAATGTTTAATAATACAATATTTCAGTATAAATAACAATGATATAATGCCGATATTAACAAAACTAAGCATAAGAAACTAGTTACACGAAATGAAGTAGAACTGTTCTGTATATTCGATAAAGATGTAAAGGAAAACACGTCATTGCAGTGATTACTTTTTCTTTCATACAACTTGTCAACAATGTTCTTCTCTCTGTGGTTTATGGACTCAGACACACACAACAGTTTCCCTTCAGGAGTAATACACCTAACTAGTGACCCAAACTCCTGTGGATAAGAAAGATGATTGAGGAAGACTGACTATTTCATCAAAGTAATCGATCAAAAAAACTATCTCGACCAAAATTATGCTCGACAATATGACACAACGAACGAAGGATTCTGACAACCCTACCGTGACAATGGGAGTCACAGTGTTCATTCTGAAACTCATCGATCACCCCAAATATAGATATTTTTTTGAGTGACTGTACATAACTGGAGGAAGACATCAAAAGAAGAATACGTGAAAATTAAGTAAACTAACCTAATCTAACCTAACCTAACCTAACCTAATCTAACCTATTTAAGTAGTATTAAATAAAGTTCTCAAGTCATCCATTTGAGAAGAAACGCAACTAGCCTAACCTAACCTAACCTAACCTAACCTAATCTAACCTATTTAAGTAGTATTAAATAAAGTTCTCAAGTCATCCATTTGAGAAGAAACGCAACTAGCCTAACCTAACCTAACCTAACCTAACCTAACCTAACCTAACCTAACCTATTTAAGTAGTATTAAATAAAGTTCTCAAGTCATCCATTTGAGAAGAAACGCAAAACAAAACAAAAAATCACAAATTAGATTAGTTTGTGTTGTTTTTCCTCTATTTTATGAACAATCAACACAACCTTTCAGTAAACATACCTTAGAATATCTCTCGTAGGTACAATATTCCTCTCCCTCCCTCTCTCCCTCCCTCCCTCTGCCACCCGTTTTCTGGTGATCTTATGATATTAGATAAAGAGGTGGAGGGGTGACCAACACAGAACAATTGTTTCCGAATATCGAGAACTCTTAAACTTTTCTTTCTCTCTTATCGACATATACAAGATGCCGGGTGTAGGGACATTGCCCAGACACAGGGGATATTATTTACATCCCCTCCACCAGAACTCAGAGCCCCGGGATATATCTACTAAGCAGCTGTTTGTGTACAATTGATGGTGTTAGAGTCGGTGGGGATAATAAAGTTGCCTGATAGAATCTCTGGGATATTGTAGAGTCTGGAGGTGGCTGTAAGGTATCACTGACCCCTGAAGGTAGAAGGTGAGGCCAGGAGGTCTTCCAGTACGTAAGGAATTATTAGGTGCAACAGGTATCTGGAGGTACAGCTGGGCAGCTCCTTAAGTCTCTCACACCCATGGGTACACCTGGATGATTAACAGGTATACCTCCTCACACCCATGGGTACACCTGGATGATTAACAGGTATACCTCCTCACACTCATGGCTACACCTGGATGATTAACAGGTGTACCTCCACCTTGATGGTACACCACGATTATTAAGGAATTACTGGTAAGAGAAAACTGAAACTTGATTTTAAAGGCCAGCGGGGACTTACCCATCCCAAGGGCCTCACCGTCTGTGCCACCGTCTGCAGCTTCTTTAGTAAGCACCTCGGGGCGTCTCCTTGATCACCACGTCTGGGTCACTAGAGAGCTCTTCTACACTTACTGCAGGTGTCGTGACTCAGGTGCACATTCCTCAGTCCTTCTGTACCGGCGGCAGAGCGACACCTGTTGACGGACCACCACACCCTACTGTCGCTGTCACTCATACATAATACTTACTGCCTCGGGCTGCTGACCTGACCCTAACTTCACTTATATGGAGCCGAATTATAGTGTTGCAGGACGACAGAGGCTGTGGTGGACCCCTGCCGCCACCTGTTCACTTCTTCATCACAAGAAATATTAGAAACATTATTAAGTTTGTTGATTCCAGTATTGATATTTATCATCCCGGTTCTATAGTGAAAAATAAATACATTCGAATAATATTTAACTTTTGTTCTAAATCTCAGTTTTAATTCCCGCCATGAGCATGTTTCAAAAAACAGGGAACTGCTGCGGGGTATAACAATGAGTTTGATAAATGAATTTATAACCACGACGGGAAGGATATATATATATATATATATATATATATATATATATATATATATATATATATATATATATATATATATATATATATATATATATGGTATACTGTTCCAGGTAAACATGTAAACATTACTTGAGGGAGACAGACAAGCGTCTAGACGCCTCTCACCAGCACCACCTCAAGGCCACCCCTTCACCGTCTACAACACAACATCCGCCTCTCAACATTAATGGTAATATCTCTATAACAACAAGAGTATAATCATGCAAGGTTATAGGTCTCAGTGGTGTAGCTCGTGGTCAGGCAGAGTCAACACACAACACACTGGCGACCTCCCTCACCAGAGCCTCAAATAACACTACAGTTTGTGGCCTGATTTTCTCTCATTATCGCCTTGCTGACGGACCTTCCTGGGTAGTGGAGACCAAGAGGTAGACCATCGACCTCCTGACTGCGGCTGAGGTCGATCACATGTTTATAAATATATGAAAGAAATTCGCCTGGAGGCTCAGTAGGCGGAAGTAACGTGTTGGTAACCAGAGGACCCGAGTGCACCACCAGGCTATACCAGGGCTCTTGTTCCTGTAGGTGTGTTGTGCAGTCACCTCACTCATACCACAGAGGTGAATATTTGGACCTTGTGTTTGAGTTATATTAATGACTTACTAGTGTGTGGATGGCTGCTTGACGCCCCCCAGTGTTGCCATGTAAGAGAACACTACTTGAGCCAGAACCATTCAAGAAAATTAGGTGAAATTAACTGTAATAATGGCAATAATTAACCGGTTCTTCAATTTATTTACTATCCTTCGCCCTAATGTATTCAAGAGCACTCGGGTATAAATTTATTCACTACTTATTAATATAAAAAACTAATCCAGGAATAAAGTAAATAAACGTTTGTGTAAGTCAGATTTATTTCAAGTGTGTATATTTGGTTCATAAAGGCCGATGACGTCATAGTTGTGTGAATATCACTCTGTTTCTGTGTCATAAAACATAACACAACACCCAGACCATGACATGATACCTGGCAGCACATGACACCTGGCAGCACATGACACTTTGGCAGCACATGACACCTGATAACACATGACACTCTGGCAGCACATGACACCTTGACCGTGACACAACATCATGGCCCTACCTGCCCTACACCACACGCTGGTTATCCGCTACTTCGTTATCTTCCTCTGCCAGTAGTTGTTATCTTCACTCGTCATCGTTTAACAGCAATAGAGAGAGAGAGAGAGAGAGAGAGAGAGAGAGAGAGAGAGAGGTTGTGTTGTGTGTGTGGCTGTCAAACCATACCTGCGACCTGAGTCAGTTGTTCCTTTATTAGTGAGTAAAGTGCGCGGCTCAGTACTGTCCCTTCTCCTCCCCGGCCACCCACCGGCCATGGAAGCGAGCGAACGTTTTAGAGAGAACCGGCATAAGCAGCACCGAACCCGACGCGAGTAATTGGTGAACAACAAGCTCTGTGGTTATCAGTAATTGCATAATTTGTTGCCCTGAATTGGAAAGAGAAAGATGCATCTGGCTAGCGACTCCGGCCGCTAAGCTCAAACACTAACAGCTGAGTGGCGGCGAGAACCACAAATATGACTTGGCATTTAGCACAGAGAAAAACAAATAGAATATTGTGCTATTGAAAACTGGGAAGTAAATAGTCGTACACAGTAACTGAAGGCAGGAGTGTACTGACCAAACTTCTCCTGGTAGCTGGTAATTGATGGCTACATTTAGTAAGACTTGTGCTGGTGTGTGGTGACTTGTGGTCTTTAACTCACAAGGTGTTACAGATCTTGTACACTACCACCATTATCATCACGACCACCATAATCATCACCACCACCACCACTACCACCACCACCACAAACACCACCTTCGTCATCCTGGAGCCGCTGACAGACCTGATCACACGATTCTGTCAGTTACATTCGTCTGGGAGCGTCACAGGTCGATGGTTCATGAGTCATAACAAAGATGATGAAAATGAATAATACAACTGAATGATTAAAAATTAAATAATATGACTAATCAATTACATCTTTAACCCCTCGTGTATGGGGTCCCCTCTGAGATGAATAAAATCATTAGATGTTAGTTAAATCAAATAGTAAAAGTGAAGGAGCTAATGGACCCCCTTGGATGACTCCCCTGTTGATCACATTCCCTGGGTGTTGTGAGGGGGGGGGGGGGGCTAAACACTCGCTAGTATCAGTGTTATATTTTATGTGTTCGTTGGCTGTATCTGTAACCAACACGTCTCTGACACATCTTGAAGATACATACTTAACATAACTTACAAAATAACTAAATAATTCTTTCCTTACAAAAAATTACCTCAACCATTCTTATCTTACTAAATAAATCATTCTTATCATTCACTCGTTAAGTAGAGCCAGAATACATTTAGTCATACATAAATGATACAACAACACCGTGTCTGTATTTTCCCTTTAGGTTACAGACAGCCATAAAAATCAGTGATAGCAAGTTGCTAGACAGCTGTGTGGTCCAGTGGGTGATGGTACAGTCCCCTTCACTAGTGCGTTTACAGGGGCTCGTCAGGTTTTGTGCAGTGTGGCAGCCCTGTGTTTGTTTACATTCAACAGAAGGAAACTCGCAATAGTAAAATATACCATGGAATCAAATTAAAACAACATTAAAACAAATATCTCAATGAAATGATTAGTGGAATGTTTATATGGCGAGTCCCTGTAAACACATAAGTGAAGGGGACTGTACACTACACTACACATCTACAACATTAGGTCCTTGTGAGCGGCATCTGTTTCTACGCTAAGGAATTTTTCTGAAGTCACTCCTGGGCGTTGGCTTGAGTCTAGTGCAGCGAGGGAGGCCAAGGGTAAAGCACACGGGATATTAACTGGCTGATGTGTGGGAAAGATTCTTGCCTCTTTCTTACTGCGCTGCAAACCGGTCTTATTGCTTCACTTGTTGTGTGTGTGTGTGTGTGTGTTAGCGTCGGTAGTAGTAGTGGGTGGAGGTGTGTGTTAGCGTAGGTAGTAGTGGGTGGAGGTGTGTGTTAAGCGTAGGTAGTAGTGCAATAGGTTGAGGTGCGCGGTGGGTGGAGGTGGAGGCGTTTGGTGGGCGGGTGGAGGTATGTGGTGGGGGAGGTGGAGGCATGTTGTGGGCGGAGGTGGAGGTGGAAGCATGCAGTAGGCGGGAGAAGGCGTGTGGTGGGCGGGTGGAGGTATGCAGTGGGTGGTGGTGGAAGCATGTTGTGGGTGGAGGTGGAGGTGGAAACATGCAGTGGGCGGGTGGAGGCATGTGGTGGGCGGGTGGAGGCGTGTGGTGGGCGGGTGGAGGTATGCAGTGGGTGGTGGTGGAAGCATGTTGTGGGTAGAGGTGGAGACATGCAGTGGGCGGGTGGAGGCATGTGGTGGGGAGAGGTGTAGGCATGTTGTGGGTGGAGGTGGAGGCATGCAGTGGGCTGGTGAAGGCGTGTGGTGGGCTGGTGGAGGTATGCAGTGGGTGGTGGTGGAAGCATGTTGTGGGTGGAGGTGGAAACATGCAGTGGGCGGGTGTAGGCATGTTGTGGGTGGAGGTGGAGGCATGCAGTGGGCGGATGAAGGCGTGTGGTGGGCAGGTGGAGGTATGTTGTGGGTAGAGGTGGAAACATGCAGTAGGCGGGTGGAGGCATGTGGTGGGTGGAGGTGAAGGCATGTGGTGGGCGGGTGGAGGCAGTCATCAGGAGGGCGGTGTCAAGATCGGCGGCCATACTTGCTAAACCAAACATCCACCAACACTTTTTCTCTCCCAATATTTTTATTTGGATGGTCCCAGTTGGTCATGCATGCTGAGGGGGGTGCTTGTGTAGGGAGTGACAGCCTGCCTCCCCACCTCCCCAGTCACACGCTAAACTCCCCACTACCTCCCCAGCCACACAGTAACCTCCTCAATATCTCCCCAACCACGCGCTAAACTCCCCACCATCTCCCCAGCCACATGCTAACCTCCCCTACATCTCCCCAAACGCGCTAGCCTCCCCAGTCACACGCTAAACTCCCCACTACCTCCCCAGCCACACAGTAACCTCCTCAATATCTCCCCAGTCACACGCTAACCTCATCACCACCTCCCCAGTCACACGCTAAACTCCCCACCATCTCCCCAGCCACATGCTCACCTCCCCTACATCTCCCCAAACGCGCTAACCTTCCCAGCCACGCAATAACCTCCCCAGCCACACGGTAACCTCCCCACTACTCCAGCCACACGCTAACCTCCCCACTACCTCCCAGCCCCCACTAACCTCCCCATTATTTCCTCAGCCACACACTAACCTCCCCATTACTTCCTCAGCCACACTCTAACCTCCCCACTACCTCCCCAAACATACATTTACCTCCCCTACACCTGCCCAAACACACACTTCCCTCCCCAGCCACACGGTAACCTCCCCACTACTTCTCCAGCCACACGCTAACCTCCCCACTACCTCCCAGCCCCCCACTAACCTCCCCATTACTTCCTCTGCCACACACTAACCTCCCCACTACCTCCCCAAACATACATTTACCTCCCCTACACCTGCCCAAACACACACTTCCCTCCCCAGTCACACATTTGTCTCCCCACCACCACCACCCCATCCACACACACACATTACCTCCACCCCACCTACATCCACTGACTCAATCTGGCATCCACTACGCCCCACCACCAAGCGGAGAAAAACATAATCACACAGGTGTTTGTTTGTTTGTTTTATCTGTCTGTTTCTCCCGTTTTTCCCAAACACCTCAAATATTATATCACAAATGTATTTCTTCAATATATTGCCTCAGCTTCCAAGATCAACAGAAAGGTGGATTAATTTTCGTTTTATTTATATATTTTGTGTACAGTTTCGTTCAGTAATTCGTGGACAGATCCCGTTTAAGATGGTCGGGTGAGTGGGAGCGGCCAAGACCAAGCTTCACACCCAAGGTTTAGCATTGCAAATGTTGGCCAGCTCGATTGTTTCTGGAAATGCCGAGTGTGTACGTCAGATGTGTGAAGAGGGCGTTTGTTGCGTGTGGTGACGTCGTGGTGGTAGGCGTGTACGTGCAAGTGTCCAGCTTTGTGTGTGACGGTCTGTGTGTGTGTGTGTGTGTGTGTGTACGTGTAGTGCTTTGCCTAGCGTGTGCGTGTAATGTGTTGGGTGATGTGTACGAATAGTGTGTGTGCGGGTGTGGGTGTAGTGTGGTGACTGGCGTGTGCGTGTAAAGTGGTGGCTGGCGTGTGCGTGTAGAGTGGCGTGTACACAAGCGTGGCGGGCGGCTGTGTGTGTCCATATACGCTTGTGGTGGTGCCGGGCCGCCTCGCTCTATGCTAATGTGGTATAAAAGACCTCAAAACTCTTGTACTCCAGCCACTACCCTACCTTCCCTCACAGCACCACATTCAAGGCCCTCACAGCACCACGGTCGAGGCCCTCACAGCTCCACGGTCAAGGGCCTCACAGCACCACGGTCGAGGCCCTCACAGCACCACGGTCGAGGCCCTCACAGCACCACGATCAAGGCCATCACAGCTCCATGGTCAAGGGCCTCACAGCACCACGGTCAAGGGCCTCACAGCTCCACGGTCGAAACCTCCCAATTAAAAAGTTTTCAAAAAGCCAGACGGTGGTTTAGTGAGTAAGGAGTGAAGGACTGCGGTAAGGTCTCTGAGTAACTGCTTTCACAACAACCAACCTCTCCAGTCCCTCCTCCCTTCAGACCTGACCCACACTGATATTAATTAGAGTAGTCTGAGCCCTAATGGGGGTTATTAGGGGAGAGCGGGGGGTAAGGGGGAGGGGGGGGTGGTGTTGAGGAGGCCAGGGAGATGAAGGAAGGGCGGGGGGGGGGAGAGGGAACAAGCAGAGATGATTAATTGGGGTGAAGACAACACGTGATAGTGCCAGTCCTCGTCTTAACTGGTCATAACATAGGCGGGAGGAACAACTGGACGGAGAGACGAGGTTCACCGTCAGGAGAGTGTTCAGGGTTGGTAAAATAGAGTCAGTGGCGGCGACAAAGGAGGGTGTATAACGCAGCAGGCGGTGAAGGAGGGACACTAATCAGAGACGACTCCACTGATTTAGAACATATTGTTTATTGGCATTAGATTACCTGAGTATTATTATCATTATTCCTTTTATAACCTCATGATATACTAATTAATCCTACAGGTAAAATAATTAAATTCTGGAGTGTGTGATCGTTAAACCAACTAAACCACTCAACGACTCGTCAGGTATCCATCACACCTGTTCCACCACACCTGTGTTCTGTGCTGATACAACTGACAGTCGAGATAACACACACACCAGTGTTCCTCCCAGCCTCTGTAGTCAGGTAACCTCGGAAAATAATTTAACAGTATTGAACAAGGCGGAGATGCGTCCTCTATCGAGCGACTTGGGAGGGAGGGAGGGTGAAGGATGGAGGGAATGAGGGAAGGAAGGAAGGAGGGAGAGAGAGAGAGAGAGAGAGAGGGAGAGGGAGACGGAAGGAGAGAGAAGGAGGGAGGGAAGTAGAGAGAAGGAGGGAGGGAGGAAAGTATAGACGGAGAGAGAGAGAGAGAGAGAGAGAGAGAGAGAGAGAGAGAGAAGAGAAGAAGAACTTAATCCCGCAGTTTTACATAATACATCTCTGACCTTAAACAACATTCAAACGTGCATTAGACTCCCAGGCGGTATTCATGAAGCTCTCGACGCCACAGCACACGGACGGGAGCCCAGTTAGTGAGGGAAAACAACAATACCAAGGGTGTGTAATATGATGCTGTCAGTAGGTTGTATTAGGCTGTCAGTAGGTTGTGTCAGGCTGTCAGTCAAGGATGTGTATAGCCTCTTACTGAAGGATTATGATTTGCACTTAGTAGGCACCGCTGTTATCTTATAGTAGTGGATGATGTGGTAGTTTATGTGGATGATGTGGTAGTTTATGTGGATGATGTGGTATTACTGGTGGATGATGATGTGTTTGTGGGTGGGGATGTTTTGCCATTTGCTGTTAGTGGTGTTGTTACGAGTGGTGTGTGTGTGTGTGTGTGTGTGTGTGTGTGTGTGTGTGTGTGTGTAATAAACAGCCAAGGCATGACACAGTTTGAGAGGAGGTCGTGAGGCTGGGGGGAGATAATGGGTTATCACAACAGCAGCAGTTGACATGACCTTCCTGTTGAGGGGGGTGATAACACACACACACACACACACACACACACACACACACACACACACACACACACACACACTCGGATGCATGAGGGTGGGGTGTGAGGGAGTGTGTTAGAGGTTGAGGATGTGTGCGAGGGAGTGTGTCGGCATGTAAAGGAATGTTGTGCCAGGGGTGAGGGAGAGAGAGTGTCAGGGGGTGAGGGAGAGTGTCAGGGGGTGAGAGAGAGTGTCAGGGGGTGAGGGAGAGTGTCAGGGGGTGAGGGAGAGTGTCAGGGGGTGAGGGAGAGAGAGTGTCAGGGGGTGAGGGAGAGTGTCAGGGGGTGAGGGAGAGAGAGTGTCAGGGGGTGAGGGAGAGTGTCAGGGGGTGAGGGAGAGTGTCAGGGGGTGAGAGAGAGTGTCAGGGGGTGAGGGAGAGTGTCAGGGGGTGAGAGAGAGTGTCAGGGGGTGAGAGAGAGAGAGTGTCAGGGGGTGAGGGAGAGTGTATCACGAGGCACTGTGTTGCGGTAGGGGGTGTTGCTGGGGACTGTCAGACGCTATAATGAGGGAAACAACGGCGAGGCTCTCTACTTCCTGTGATACAGCTATCAGGGCCTGGCACCACACTGGTCAGCGGCACCACACAACACTGACCACCACCACCACACAACACTGACCACCACCACCACCACACAACACTGACCACCACCACCACCACACAACACTGACCTCCACCACCACACAACACTGACCACCACCACCACACAACACTGACCACCACCACCACACAACACTGACCACCACCACCACACAACAACTGACCACCACCACCACACAACACTGACCACCACCACCACACAACACTGACCTCCACCACCACACAACACTGACCACCACCACCACACAACACTAACCTCCACCACCACACAACACTGACCTCCACCACCACACAACACTGACCTCCACCACCACACAACACTGACCACCACCACACAACACTGACCACCACCACACAACACTGACCACCAACACCACACAACACTGACCACCACCACCACACAACACTGACCACCACCACACAACACTGACCTCCACCACCACACAACACTGACCTCCACCACCACACAACACTGA
>CAUDMG010003450.1:267500-307500 GCA_958450375.1 Homarus gammarus
TGCTACACACTGTACTATGCTGCACACTGTACTATGCTGCACACTCTACTATGCTACACACTCTACTATGCTGCACACTCTACTATGCTACACACTCTACTATGCTGCACACTCTACTATGCTACACACTGTACTATGCTGCACACTGTACTATGCTACACACTGTACTATGCTGCACACTCTACTATGTTGCACACTCTACTATGCTGCACACTCTACTATGCTGCACACTGTACTATGCTGCACACTCTACTATGCTGCACACTCTACTATGCTACACACTGTACTATGCTGCACACTCTACTATGTTGCACACTCTACTATGCTGCACACTGTACTATGCTGCACACTCTACTATGTTGCACACTCTACTATGCTGCACACTGTACTATGCTGCACACTCTACTATGCTGGATACTTTTTCACAGTCAACAAGCAAAACCGGAGAAAGTCACTGTACAGCTCACTCACTACCCATGAGCATTGAAGAAAAACTCACTTAATATTAGATTTGACAGTGAATCAATTTATATTTTTCTCCACTCGTGAAAAAACAATAGAACCGTTTCTAAAAATAATCCAACTGTAGCCAGAATATCGTTTATCAACCTAACCTAACCTAACCTAAAAATGTTGCAGTCTGTTGTTGATATGTTGTTCAGTTATTCATAGTGTTTTGGGTTTGGAATAGTTTGTCTAAATGTCTTTCAAGAGTGTACCCAAGTGATGCTGACGACTGACACAAGTGACCTAAGAACTGATACACGTGACCTAAGAACTGACACACGTGACCTCTGAACTGACACATATGACCTCTGAACTGACACAATGACCTCTGAACTGACACACGTGACCTCTGAACTGACACACGTGACCTCTGAACTGACACACGTGACCTCTGAACTGATAAACATGACCTCTGAACTGACACACATGACCTCTGAACTAACACACGTGACCTCTGAACTGACACACGTGATCTCTGAACTGACACACATGACCTCTGAACTGACACACGTGACCTCTGAACTGACACACGTGACCTCTGAACTGACACACATGACCTCTGAACTGACACACGTGACCTCTGAACTGACACACGTGACCTCTGAACTGACACACATGACCTCTGAACTGACACACGTGACCTCTGAACTGACACACATGACCTCTGAACTGACACACGTGACCTCTGAACTGACACACATGACCTCTGAACTAACACACGTGACCTCTGAACTGACACACATGACCTCTGAACTGACACACGTGACCTCTGAACTGACACACGTGACCTCTGAACTGACACACGTGACCTGACAACTGACCTTAGTAAACCAAATCATGCATTTTGACCCTCAGTTATTTTCTTTTGTAATATTGAAAAAAATGGACGGATGAAAAAATAAATCATTAGAGTCAGTTAAGGTAAATATTTCACTTATCATTGTTTAATATTTCCAAAAGTTAATGTTCAGTCCTTTTGTCTCGACTACCGGTAACCGTGGTCAACATCTCCCGGTAACTGGTCAACAACTCTCCCGGTAACTGTACAACAACTCTCCCGGTAACTGTACAACAACTCTCCCGGTAACTGTAGTCAACATCTCTCCCGGTAACTGGTCAACAACTCTCCCGGTAACTGTACAACAACTCTCCCGGTAACTGTAGTCAACAACTCTCCCGGTAACTGTAGTCAACATCTCTCCCGGTAACTGGTCAACAACTCTCCCGGTAACTGTACAACAACTCTCCCGGTAACTGTAGTCAACATCTCTCCCGGTAACTGGTCAACAACTCTCCCGGTAACTGTACAACAACTCTCCCGGTAACTGTAGTCAACAACTCTCCCGGTAACTGTAGTCAACATCTCTCCCGGTAACTGGTCAACAACTCTCCCGGTAACTGTACAACAACTCTCCCGGTAATTGTAGTCAACAACTCTCCCGGTAACTGTAGTCAACATCTCTCCCGGTAACTGGTCAACAACTCTCCCGGTAACTGTACAACAACTCTCCCGGTAACTGTAGTCAACAACTCTCCCGGTAACTGGTCAACAACTCTCCCGGTTGACGTGGAGTTAAGAGACTAGAGCAGCCTTCTTCCAGAGCTCCACACCTGAGGGAGCCAGACAGGTAAACACAGGTCCTCACTAAGCACCAGGCGCTTCAAACAGACTTCAACACCGCCGTTGTATAATTCTCATCTCCTGTGCCTCATTACTGGGTTTCTCAGGACCTCGTGTCTGGCGTGTGTCCTACTCTTGAGATACGACTTAGGAGAACAGCAGAACACTTGGGAAGAACACTGAAGAACTGGAAGTAAAAGATAGACGAAGCTTTATCACATGCTGTACGTGGTTTGATTTCTTGGCTGCGTTCGTGGTTTAAAATATCAATTTCACGTCACTAATGCGAAGAAGAAGAAGAAGAAGAAGAGGAGGAGGAGGAGGAGGAGATTTGTTTATGTCTCTGGTTCATACAAAGTCCACAAAGACGAGACACAGCTGACATTCATAGCATTAGAACCACGACAACACAAGCTACCTCCCAGCTAAATATTTCCAGGTCACAGTGTATATGGAAGTGACCCAAACACTAAATATTATCCCTAAGAACAATATTACTTTATTTAGATTTAATATATGTATACATTTGTCTTCTCACTCGCTGTCATCGTATAATAACATAGATTTTACTTAAGGTTATACACTCACTTACCTTCTTGATCTACACGATGGCATTGAGGTTAGTAAAGACAGATTCAGTAAATTGTTCATCACTTTAATAGTCAGTACAGAACCTCTTCACTGATACCACCCCGACCACCCCTTGACCACCCCTGACACCCCAACCGATCCCAACCAACCCCTAACCACCTCGGCCAACCCCGACCACCCTCGACCGACCCCGACGTACCAATTCACGGAGTACCATTACGTCAGTCCAAGGTAAAGGAATTTTTTTCTTCACATCAACGACATCCAGGACTCTATAACATATACCATCAGTCAGAGTCACATCACCTGAGATAGAATGAATCTTTGAGGGACTCACCTGAATTTACCTGACGGGAGATTTATTACAACTCTAACCCTTTGGTGGAGTGATTCTCGACCCCATCCAAACACTCACTCACTATACGGTCTAACCAAACACTCCAGTCACTATACGGTCTAACCAAACACTCACTCACTATACGGTCCAACATGGAGAGATTTCAGACTATTTTTTTTAATTGGTTGCCAGTCCACCCAACTCCAATGTGAATTAGTTGGAGTTAAAATTCTCTAGGCTCGTAGGGGTCAGCCAGTAGTGACCTTTGATAATGTTTGTTGATGTTTCCCCTCCTGGCCGTGATCAAGGAAGAAGGTTTAGTACATGGGTCATTATGGTGAGTGGTTTACCTGTTATGGTGAGTGGTTTACCTGCTATGGTTTACTTGTTATGGTGACTGGTTTACCTGTTATGGCGAGTGATTTCCCTGTTTCATCCCCGGTTTTAATTTATCAATCCCTGGCTGAATAATCTGGTGTCATCGCACAACACCATGTAAGGTACAATGGACTTGATGTGTTTTATACGTGGCCGCCGCCTTTTGCATTGCTCCATCCTCCTTTAGTGCCAGAATCCTAACCTAACCTAACGTAGTGCCGGAATCCTAACCTAACCTAACGTAGTGCCGGAATTCTCACCTGAACCCAGTTGACCCAGATTAGCGACATATCCATCTTTAGGTGACCTCTGGTATTTAGCATTTTTGTGGATGTTGTCCCCTTGAAAGGTCAAAGGTTAATAGTCCAGGGTCATACTTCACCCCCCCCCCCCCTCCCCGATAGCTGAAGAAACGTGTAGGATTTTCCCTTGGTTTGTTTAGTGCTTCAGTTAGATATGTATCATGTGTTAAAATGTTCAATGCTTAGAGTACCATTGAGTAGATCTTCAGTAAGTTGTGATAGTATTTGTGTTTCATCATTAAATTATTAGGTTATATTTCCTTCTGGTTAAACATTGTATTGTACAATCGGGGGGACAAAAGTTCGCTCCCCGTGGTGAAACTTAGGCACGGGAATGAATCTTCGAAAGGACTTACCCTTACTGTTTCATCTCATTAGGGGTCGATACTGCTTCATTTTGGACGGGTGCGAACTTTTGACCCCAATTATACGTAACATATTGACAGGTAACATTACTGGGTGCGTGTCTTAAGTAACATAAGTAGTAACATCACCGTGTGTAAACAGTAAAGGAGACAGAATTCCATCATTATGTTGGTAGATACAGTGATATGTGGGTGAAGCAAGAAGCCTATAGTGATATTTAGGAATCCTCGGCTTCATTTAGTGTCTTAAAGGCTTCCTGGGTCATGGTACAAACTGTGTTATATATAAAAAAGGAAATTCATCAGTATTGGCAAAGTAATTTATATTTAATATTTTTCTACCATGAACTAACAATCCAGACGAGGAAAATAACATTGAAAAAATATTCATTGATGAAACTGAATTAAAGGAATGTAATAAAGGATAACAAATGGAAATAAAATAATAAATAGAAGCTAAGAAGGAAGAGGAGAGTGTGTGTGTGTATACCCTAGCAAGTGGTCGTAGAGAGAGAGAGAGAGAGAGAGAGAGAGGGAGGGGAAAACAATGTCTTTACTCGCCCCCATGGCAGTACTTACCATGGACGAGCGAGACGTGGGATCTATTTGGTGTTCCCGTGAGCGACTTTTGTTGTCCTGGCCTCGACTCTGGCGGGTTTATGGACGGAATCTCACAGTCTGGGTGGGGAGTTGGGCGGTTTAAGGAGCAACTCTCTTGTTCGTGAGTAAATTTAATAACTTTTAAGCGGGTTTAAAGTGGTTTATCTGAGAGGTAAACCTATATATTATGTGTTTATGTTTTATTGTTAGAAAATTAAGGTAGATCTTAAGGGAAAATAAATAGTTTGAGGATTATTCAGTTTCTTAATTGAGTTTATGGGTTTAGTAAGGGAGTCTGTGGACAGGTGATGAATGTGACAGTTTACCTGACACACCTGGGAGACTTACACCTGATATATGATAACCTGGATGACTTTTTTTGTCTTGTGGTTATTTTTACAGTTTAAAGTTGATTCAAGTTTATATAATATTCTTCAAATATGTTCTGATGAATTAGGGAATCACACACACACACACACACACACACACACACACACACACACACACACAGTCTACGATATATTTTTCTCAAGGCATATTGTTAGTTGAATTTTGTGACGTTGTTTCTTATGGTTTACATCTAGTGTGAGAGTGTGTGTGTGTGTGTGTGTGTGTGTGTGTGTGTGTGTGTGACGAACTGTAGAAACTATATGGGAAGTATACTGTATGTTGAAGTATACACACAAGGAAGGAGGATGAGACAACAGAGATAAACAGACGTATGTGAACTATATTGTATAGCTGAAAAATACACAAAGCACTACATAGCAAGACAATGTATAGCGTTTGTTTTACATGATATAACTAGTGACGCTCCCTCTGATATATACGTTACCTTTATGTTTCTCTTGTTGACAGTATACGGTAAGAGGGAGTTACGTTTACACTGAGATAATAAAAGAGAGAGAGAGAGAGAGAGAGAGAGAGAGAGAGAGAGAGAGAGAGAGAGAGAGAGGAAGGAGTTGTTTGTGAAAGAGTGAAGAGGAGGAACGCGAGAGAGGTGGTGAGGGTCGTGAATACTGAGGTTGGTGTAGGAAGAGGAGGAGGAGAAGAGGAAGTGGAAGAGAAGAGGAGGTGGAGGAGAAGAGGAGGTGGAGGAGGAGAAGGAGGAGGAGCAGCAGCAGCAGCAGCAGCAGCAACAACAGCAACAACAACAACAACAACAACAACAACAGCAGCAGCAGGAGGAGGGGAGGAGGAGAAGGAGAAGGAAGAGCAGAAGGAAGAGGAAGAGCAGAAGGAGGAGGAAGAGCAGAAGGAGGAGGAAGAGGAAGAGGAGGAGGTGGGTAGGCGAAGCACCTCACAAAAAGTGGTGGGGAATACTTAGTACTAATGGGTGGGAATCTCAGGAACACGTCTGGAATCTCAAGTACCCTGTTGGAATCCAAGGAACATTACTGGAGGTCCATGAAAGAGGGAGAGAAAAAAAAGATTCCATAGATGTGGGTGAAGGAGGAAGAGCTGTCTGAGGGTCGTGAAAAACATAGCGGTGTTATTCCCTGGGGGCGTGGCTGGTATCTGATATCAACACAACAGATATATCAGTGTTGTTCTCTCTCTCTCTCTCTCTCTCTCTCTCTCTCTCTCTCTCTCTCTCTCTCTCTCTCCAGGTAGATCTCAGTGGTAAACAACTCACTGATAGAGGGGAACTTCTCTCACGTCGTAACACCAGAGTACCTTACCCTTTCCCCCTCTCTCGCCCCCCAACCCAACCTTCTCAGCCCCTCCGTCACCCCCTCACACCCCCCGACTGAACCATTCATTCTATCACACAGCTATAACACCAACAAAGAGGTTCCGATCCTCACGCCACACTAGTATAAGGGGTTCAATACCTCTTTATGGAGAAATTATCCCATTGCCTCAGTCCTTACACAGATCAAACTCTCCTAACCCCCCCCTCCCCTGCCCCCTCCCCTGCCCCCTTCTCATCTTTCGCCTCCCCTTTTCACCCCTCCCCTTCCACCGCCCCGTCTCACCACCCCCCCTCAGACCCCCTTCCCCCACAACACGCAGTAAGGACACGTAAGCTCGTATAAGTTACTCTAATCGCGTTTTAAACATCTGGAGGAGATTCTGAACCCATTATCAACAAGTATAAGGCATTAAGGAGTAGGATTATCCTCTTATACGCCCTATAGCAGCTGACAGTGATGCTATTTTACCCCATTTTGTTATATTATTTTTCCTCTGTAGCTCACGACTATGGCACACCTGGACATACTCTCCTCGGGGCCAGTTTATTGACACGAGACTCTGATTTCATATCCCTGGGAGCCCCGAGTGCGCATGTGTGTGTGTGTGAGGGGAAAACATTTGAGGGGAATAGAACATAGTGAAGCCTGTCATTACGACCATGATTTATTCGTTATCTTGTCGTGCCTGGGAGTGATACATTCTTCATGGCCTTCGCTGCCAGGAACACGCTCCGTCTTTCTTTCTGTCCGTGGTCCTGATCTACACCCGATGATTCTATGTTTGTGTGGAGTTGTAACTAACCTGTGTGTAGGATGGCTGTCAATGGCTGTGGGGTTTGATCATAATTCCTGGCTTCCAAATGGATATAAGTGATGAAGATATATAAGAAATATTAATATTATCTCAGGTTAGTGGAAGGTGATCGACTTGGTACTAGACGTCAGAGAGATATATGGAGGAATGGAAATGTGTCTGAGTAAAAGGAAGATTTATGACGATATGGGGACAATGGTCATGTGTGTGTGTGTGTGTTTTGTCGTGTGAAAGTCATCTGATTTATTTCTCTGGAACTTAAGTCCGGTTGGTGAGTCAGTAAGTCACGCACTTCACCTGCATGGTAAACTCGATCTTGTAATTCAATTGTTGTTGTAATGATAAATGAATGGGACTGACTGCATTAAAACCATCACCTGTTCTGTCTAGACTATACAAAAAAGATTATTATATATTTTGTAGGTGCCTTTGTAGTTTTGTGATGGAGTATTCGACTCGTAAGCAAAGGTTCCCCCCACTTAGTGTGTAGGGCCCCTCCACTAAACCCTCCCTTTCCTTTGGGGTAGATGAAGGCCCCCCTCCACCTATAGGATGAATGGCCCCTCCACCCCTCCACCTAGAGTAGTGGATGAGGGGGCCCTGCCACTAGCTCTGACAACTGTGATAAGTGGCGCAGTTACAGTAACTTTTGGACTTGAGATCGTCAGTGTTTGTCGGGAACTCTGGCTGGCAGTAGAGAGTCAGCTGTCTATAAAACGTCGTGTCTGTGAACCACCACGATTTTGGAGGGAACTTTTGGAGGGAGACGTGCAGGAGTCTATCTTTTACCTGTGAGGGATGATATGTAGTGTGTGTGTGGAACAATGCTAATTACTTCTCTTCTCTTCTCTTCTCTTCTCTTCTCTTCTCTTCTCTTCTCTTCTCTTCTCTCTCTCTCTCTCTCTCTCTCTCTCTCTCTCTCTCTCTCTCTCTCTCTCTCTCTCGGGACATACCATAGCTCCGTTAATTAAAATACTTTCATGTAATAAGTTTCCACAAAGGACGCGTCATGGAGGATATATGTGTCATGTACAGTGAATGTCACGGACAATATCACGGACGGACAGTGTCACGGACAATAAATGGTACGGACAGACACTTCCACGTACAATGAAAGCCACGGACGAGGTGAGCTTACCAATAAGGTTCTTATACGAATGTCACACTGGTCATGGACAAGTAGTGTTACCACCTCCACCACACTACCACCACTACAACTATTACCACCATTAACACCACCACCATCACCACCCCACCACCAAACTACTCCCTCCATACTACGACTTTTACACCACCACACTAAACCCACCACCACCACACTACCAGCACCACACTACCAGCACCACACTACCACCACCACCATACTACCACACTACCAACACCACACTCGACACATTTACCATATGATTCATGTTTTATGCAGACCAATAATTAATTAATGCTAAAATGTAAAATATCCAGTAACTCTCTCGCTAATTTTTGTGCCACGAAGGCTTGTTCTCCATGGTGACGTGAAGCACTGTCCTCCATGGTGGCGTGAAGCACTGTCCTCCATGGTGGCGTGAAGCACTGTCCTCCATGGTGGCGTGAAGCACTGTCCTCCATGGTGGCGTTAAGCACTGCCCTCCATAGTGGCGTGAAGCACTGTCATCCATGGCGACGTGAAGCACTGTCCTCCATGGTGGCGTGAAGCACTGTCCGCCATGGTGGCGTGAAGCACTGTCCTCCATGGTAGCGTGAAGCACTGTCCTCCATGGTGGCGTGAAGCACTGTCCTCCTTGGTAGCGTGAAGCACTGTCCTCCATGGTGACGTGAAGCACTGTCCTCCATGGTGGCGTGAAGCACTGTCCTCCATGGTGGCGTGAAGCACTGTCCTCCATGGTGGCGTGAAGCACTGTCCTCCATGGTGGCGTGAAGCACTGCCCTCCATAGTGGCGTGAAGCACTGTCATCCATGGCGACGTGAAGCACTGTCCTCCATGGTGGCGTGAAGCACTGTCCGCCATGGTGGCGTGAAGCACTGTCCTCCATGGTGGCGTGAAGCACAGTCCTCCATGGTGGCGTGAAGCACTGTCCTCCTTGGTAGCGTGAAGCACTGTCCTCCATGATAGCGTGAAGCACTGTCCTTCATGGTGGCGTGAAGCACTGTCCTCCATGGTGGCGTGAAGCACTGTCCTCCATGGCAGCGTGAAGCGCTGTCCTCCATGATAACGTGAAGCACTGTCCTCCATGGTGGCGTGAAGCACTGTCCTCCATGGCAGCGTGAAGCACTGTCCTCCATGATAACGTGAAGCACTGTCCTCCATGGTAGCGTGAAGCACTGTCCTCCATTAGAACGTGAAGCACTGTCCTCCATGGTAGCGTGAAGCACTGTCCTCCATGATAGCGTGAAGCACTGTCCTCCATGGTAACGTGAAGCACTGTCCTCCATGATAGCGTGAAGCACTGTCCTCCATGATAGCGTGAAGCACTGTCCTCCATGGTAGCGTGAAGCACTGTCCTCCATGATAGCGTGAAGCACTGTCCTCCATGATAGCGTGAAGCACTGTCCTCCATGATAGCGTGAAGCACTGTCCTCCATAATAGCGTGAAGCACTGTCCTCTTTTGCATTATGCCATAGTTTATTTCCGCTTAATTTCAAGCTCAATATACCAGCCTTAAGCACCTCCTAACCCAGTAATCTTACTTAAGGACTAACTATTGCATTATTTATCATTATTAGACAGTATTCCGTCTACAACCGTCACTACCCTTTACCTCCCGTCCATATTAAGCGATCTTTCTCCTCCCGTCCACGTTAAGCGATCTGTCTCCTCCTGTCCATATTAAGCTATCTGTTACCTCCCGTCCATATTAAGCGATCTGTCTCTCCCCGTCCATATTAAGCTATCTGTCTCTCTACAGTAAGTACCCCTGTCTATCGCTATGCCCGTGGTCAATGTGCCAGAGATCCAATCCATCATTCACCTCATCCTCTTCTTTCATTCCTAGTCACAACACACGTCATTCTTCATCATTACCACAGCTGCTACATCCATCCCTAGTTCTATTGTATCTTCATTCTCCTCCCTTCCTTCTCTTCTTTCCCCTCCTTCATTCATTTCAATAATTTCTTTCATTCATTCATTTTTTGTTTTTCCCCTTCATTCATTTATTTCTTTTATTTTTTCTTGAACTACTCGAGAGGTGAGGAGAGGTGTCTTGTGGCGAGGTGAGATAGGGAGCTCCTCACAGGGCTGCTCTGAGGTGTACAAGAGGTTCAGCAGGTAAAGTAATTAACCTGACATAGAGACAAAGGTGTGGGTCCTTCCTGATGGTGACTGGAGTGAAGACATATACAGTATACCTCTGCTATAAGTGTATTACATGAAGTATACATATTATTAAACCCTTGTGACGGGTATGTTATATTCAGTATTCATAATGTATACCACAGATGTATTACATTTAGAATACATGCTACACCCCTCCTACACGGTGTATACATTCACTACAGCTGTATTATAGAAGCTAAGGTCTCAGGGCTGCAAAGACAAACTCGGTACTGGTAACATGAGGAATAATGGAGAGTGCCAGCAGCGCCGCGGTTGGTTTTTATATGGCACTCTGACTCTGTGGCACTTGTCGGACACACGTATACACCACACCACAGCCGCTGAGAACACGTAACCACTACCACAAGGCCGCCTCCACCACGGTATCTCGCTCTGTTTTTATGAGAGGGCAGAAAACTGGACAGAGTGGCGACTGGACTGTGATGGGAGTTTTATATCTCTGGGTCTAGGAGCTTCACAGATCTCTATGTTATTTTTCTTATAGTTTCAGATAGTAAGAATACCTCTAACACTACTTGGCTTAAAATACAACCTAAGAAAAGTGAACTAAATGGTACTGGAGATATACTATTCTTCCACCGTTAGTAAAGATGTTCTCTCTTCCCCCAGTCAAAGGAAAAATTAACCTGGACGAACCTGGGAGAATGAGACACGTGTGAGGGGCAGTCAGGTGTGAGTGAAGGTGCTGGGATACTTCTTTACCTTGGGTCATTCTGGTGCTATAGGAGGGAGTAGCGGGCTCCTGTAGATGTGTAGTAAAACCTGTAGAATATTAACTTTTTATGGAAATATAGAGAGTGGGTGATGTAGCTGTAGCACACTTGTATACGAAGTCTTCCGTATATAAAGTTTGGTTCCTATTTATAATTGGTAGAACTAGGATTGCTCTGGGTTCGAACTAGTGATACACTTATGACAGATGACAAGCACTATCTCCAGCTCAGCCACCGCACCCTTATGTTTATCCCAAAAGCACAACATTTCTTTACGACGAATTATATTTTTATTATTTTTTTTATGAATCAAGAACTTATGTGTATATATATTGAATGTGATTTGAGAGGACACAGTAAAACACACAGGTGACAACAAGGATGATGAATATATGCAATTATTATACAGTCCAAGGTGGTATCGAACCCTGATTTCCATGTGTGACAGACGATCCACCCATGTGTGTGTGTGTGTGTGTGTGTGTGTGTGTGTGTGTGTGTGTGTGTGTTCATAAGGTTACAGGTAAACTAGATGGTACCATAACAAAACATATCTATGGCAACAGTAAGAACGAATCAATAACAAATAAAGAAAGTCCATGTGTTTGTTCTTGATTCTCGTCATTAACCAGGAGAACATTTAAGAGTCATTCCTTTGTGCTTTGGTTACCTGCTGAGAAAGAGAGAGAGAGAGAGAGAGAGAGAGAGAGAGGGAGAGAGAGGATGTGGGCGATGGGGGTAAATTATGAACGGGGCTTCAATGACTTATGTGGACCAACGTGTGAATTTTGGCCAACAGCAGAGAGAACGAGGATACCACTGTGTTGGGAGATAATAATAATATTCCTCCTCTAAGGGTCAACAACGAAAACAAATAAAAAAAAAAAAAAATTCGCCGGGGTGCAAGAGGGATCTGGATATAAAACTGGCGAGAGTGTGTGAGGGAAATAACTTGTTGCTTCGTGAAACATATCGAGTATTTTTTTTTACCCTTGTGTTACCTCCTCCTCCTCCTCCTCCTCTTCCTCTGCCTCCTCCTCCTCCTCCTCTTCCTCTTCCTCTGCCCCCTCCTCCTCCTCCTCTTACCCTCAGATGAAAATATTTGTTGTGTAGTCATGGAGGGGAAAAAAGAGTTTATTCTGACTGTAGATTAAAAAAAATGAATACTGTACGAGGAATATTTTTTTTTTCTATTTTTCTACATTTATAAAAAAGTTTGGTGTTACTTCTTGCTATAGGATTATAATACAAAATGGGTTAATATTTCAAATTTCTTTCTGTAATAGTAACACGGAATATGTTAATGTGATTGTAGATTAAAACGAAATAGATAATTATGAATATATCTATGGAGCCAAGATGAGGGAAGGATAAATGTGAGTACAGATCATAAGAGACATAGACAAGACATAGATTAAACATAGACTATTGGGGGTAAAACAACACCTGCTACTACAGATAATTAATCCATACCTGTTAATCTACATAGCCCTTACACCTGATATCTTAGAAAATAACAATTACAAAGTTACATTAAGTTACCATACTCTTAAAAGTTAACCAATATGGCTGTCTCTCTATGTTGGTTCATCCTCGACCACAACACGAGTCAGGTGTAGGCAAAAAAAAGGTAGGGATTTATGACAGGTAAATCTGGAATCACTGGAGATTGTTTACACTTCATTACTATGCAAATTACCATCGCCGGTTTCACAGATCATAGCCAGGGCGTGGTCCAGTCTGGTCTGGTAGTTCGTGTGCATAAATTGGGAATAAAGTGCCCCGGAATAAAGTGCCCCGGAATAAAGTGCCCGGAATAAAGTGCCCTGGAATAAAGTGCCCCGGAATAAGTGCCCGGGAATAAAGTGCCCAGGAATATAGTGTCCCGGAATAAAGTGCCCCGGAATATAGTGTCCCGGAATAAAGTGCCCCGGAATAAAATGCCCCGGAATAAAGTGCCCTGGAATATAGTGCCCCGGAATATAGTGCCCCGGAATAAAGTGCCCCGGATTAAAGTGCCCCGGAATAAAGTGCCCCGGAATAAAGTGCCCCGGAATAAAGTGCCCGGAATATAGTGCCCCGGAATAAAGTGCCCCTGAATAAAGTGCCCCGAAATATAGTGCCCAGAAAAAAGTGCCCCGAAATAAAGTGCCAAGGAATATAGTGTCCTGGAATAAAGTGCCAAGGAATAAAGTTACTGGGGGAGGGGGGGCTGTGTGCTAGACAAACCTGACTTATGCTGATGTTGCTGAGGACTGATGGCAGGTGTACCTCAGGTGTGTGCTGGTGGCTGATGGGAGGTGTACCTCAGGTGTGTGCTGGGGCTGATGGCAGGTGTACCTCAGGTGTGTGCTGGGGCTGATGGCAGGTGTACCTCAGGTGTGTCAGAGATGAGATGAGGACTCACCTGCCTAACATGGCGACACCCTGGATGATGGTAGCCTTAGCCCAGGTGATGCCCTGATACCTGCTGGATGAAGTGACTTTCGGGGTGACGTAGGCGTTGACGGGGTGACGTAGGCGTTGACGGGGTGACGTAGGCGTTGATGAGGTGACGTAGGCGTTGACTGAGTGACGTAGTTGTGGACGGGGTGACGTAGGCGTTGGCGGGGTGGCGAAGGCGTTGACAGGGTGACGTAGGCGTTGACGGGGTGACGTAGGCGTTGACGGGGTAACGTAGGCGTTGACGGAGAAACGTAGGCGTTGACTGAGTGACGTAGGCGATGACGGGGTGTCGTAGGCGTTGACGGGGTGACGTAGGCGTTGACGGGGTGACGTAGGCGTTGACGGACTGACAGCGAGCGATCACCTGATTATCTATAAGAGTTACCATGACCATAAACTTATAGATTCAACTACTAAATAACTTTCATCTAAACCTAAAAAAATAAATAATAAAAATCTTGTGAATATTTTGGGAATAAGTTATATTATGTAGTTTTTTTTAAGGGAATTTATTGTATTTGGTGTTATAAAAGAGACCAAGTGAAATTTGTAGAGAAGGGTCCCAGTCTGTGTGGGAATAGGCAATAACACTCAACACTCCTCTCTCTCTCTCTCTCTCTCTCTCTCTCTCTCTCTCTCTCTCTCTCTCTCTCTCTCTCTTTCTAGCGTTATTTTTTTTTGCTCGGATTACTGTTGAAAGTTTTTGCATATGATTCGTTCCCATCGTATGTATATATGTATGTGTTTGTATGTATATATGTATGTATGGATGTATGTATTTATTCTGTCAAAATCTCTCTCTCTCTCGCTCTCTCTCCGTAACTTATTTTTGTCAGACCGATTGAATTTTGTACTATACTAAATGTTGCATTATCTTCACCACCATCATCATCATCACCACCTCCCTCTTCACTGTCCTTGTCTCGATTATAAACAACTGGTCCACGTAACGTAAAATTTCCCTTTCAATGTGTTTATCAAATATTTCTTTTCCTGGACACAACAAAATAGAAGGAAACTCTCTTTTACCATGAAACACAGTGATTGGTTAATGCAATATGACGTCAGTGGTGAAATACAGCGATTGGTTGATGTAATATGACGTCATTGTCGATGAAACACAGTGATTGGTTGAAGTAATTTGACGTCAATGGTGAAACACAGTGACTGGTTAATGCACTATGACGCCACCATCGAAATACCTAGCAATTGGTTAATTCCCCAAAACCATAACCCAAGACTGGTTGACTGACCTTCGTGCCGAGGCAACACAAACATGAAGGAGATATTTCCGTCACTTCGCTGGAGGCATAAACCGCAATAAACGCTGAACCTAACCAAACCAATCATATTAATACCGCCATGTTGCCAGTGGTCGAGAGAGAGACTTGACCACACCAGCGGGAACCTAACGTGTGAAGGCAGTGAAGCGTCTGGTGGCGGGAGAACAGCGAGTCTTGTTTTTACTCACGAGCGACAAAATATTCCTCCTGAAAAATATTAAACACCAATAACTCAATGAATACGATTTTTATTTAGTTTTTTATTTTGTTTAAAGAAAATAATAAAATCTTTAGAATATGTTTTCGTTTATATCAGAAAATTATAAAAACTTAAGCATTGATTTCAAATGTTTGTTCAGTGTGCCATCGATTCTTCTTCTGTTTTTAAAAGTAAATATTTTCTCTTGGTCTCAACTTATTCATTACTGTTTGTGTTTTTTGATTTGTTACCTGTCAATTGAGGTATCCGATATGAAGAGCTTTTAGTCACAATATTTGTTTTCTATACAGACTATTGACAGTTTGGGAATGTTATTGAGAATGTTTACAAAATCTCTCCACCAACACCTGATTTACCTGTAGTCATCAATCATTATCTTACCTGGAGTAATACGTGATTTACCTGTAATCATCAATCATTATCTTACCTGGAGTAACACGTGATTTACCTGTAGTCATCAACCATTATCTTACCTGGAGTAACACGTGATTTACCTGTAGTCATCAATCATTATCTTACCTGGAGTAACACGTGATTTACTTGTAGTCATCAACCATTTATCTCACCTGCAATAACTCATCAGGTGTTGAAGCTTCCGTAACTGAGACAATAACACAGGTATGATAAGCTTGAAATCTGTAATAAGATGTTTGCAACTCAGTCGTTCAGATCGTGGGAGTGAAAAGTTGTTACCAAACACTTCCCTCCCACTGTTACGTTACCCATCAGTCACACCACACACACTCTTATCTGGTAATATTGCAGTGCTGATCATAGTGTTATATACTGTAATGAGATACTGTATTATACTGTAAGTGTGATGAGGTGAGCATTACAGGTACACCCAATTAGTATATATTAGTATTATAAAACACCTGTCAATTAGTGTTTAAAGAGGAAATGTTTTGATGGAGTTAGTGTTTTGTGAAGGGATAATATATTGTAGTGATAGAATAAATATAGTGTTAATCTTTCTGTAACAACAATAATAAGAGAATCAACATCGCTCCTTGGATACAACTTTCACTGCCCTCATTATAATAGTTTGTGTTCAGGTGTGTGGCTTTACTACATGTGAAGGGTGTACAATTGTTTTCTCTCTATTTCTTAGGTGATCGAGGAGGTAAAGTGTACACAGAGAGAGTTTACCACATGCGAGTTACAATTTAGGTGTGTGTGTGTGTGTGTGTGTGTGTGTGTGTGTGTATGTGTGTGTGTGTGTGTGAGTGTGTGTGTGTGTGTGTGTGTGTGTGTGTGAGAGTGTGTGTGTGTTTCAGTACGATCTCTTTAAAACTGAACAACCAGTATCACTAACTCATCACAAACTTGAAATAAATAAAGAAATAAACTAATAAATAAATAAATAAATGAATAAGAGCACACCTTGTATAACATAAGTGAGTGACCTGAGACCGTCACTGTAACACAAGTCCCTCAAAAAATAACCCAACTAAGAGCATTTTACCATTAAACAAATTTCAAACCTCTAACTTTTCATTCTTACACAGTGAGAGGTGAGAGGTGGGAGCTTTAGGTGAGAGGTGAGTGCTTCAGGTGGGAGAGAGGGAGGAGAGGGAGGCAGGGAACACCACTACCTGTCAACACACCTGAATTATTAAACTCTCTTCAACATAAGCAACGGTAACTAATTTTAATGCTGTCCTCAGAATTCATTTCGTGTGCAGTAAATTACAGGTGTATTGTGTAAACCAGGTAAGAGGTGCCACGCTGAGGCCTGAGTCGTGAGGGTCGACCATGAAGTTGCTGGAGTCTCGTCTCTCACCAGGGGGGGGGGGGGGGTTCTCACCAGGGGAGGTGGGGTGTTTTCTCCCATCAGGGAGGGGGGGTAGGGGAGGTGTTCTCTTTCACCAGGGGGAGGGAGGGAGGGTGTACTATAACCACAGTAGATGCCATCACTACAACAATGTGATATCACTGGCTCAGCCATGTTAATATTGTTATTATTATACCACACTGTATCTGTATTTTTCTGGCTAAATAAACTGTTACAATTCAATTCAATTCAAAGTGCAAGTACCAAAGAAAGGGTACTAACACAGTAAAGTCCTCCCCCACAGTATAGTCCTTCCCCCACAGTAAAGTCCTCCCCCACAGTATAGTCCTCCCCACACTATAGTCCTCCCCCACAGTATAGTCCTCCCCCACACTATAGTCCTCCCCCACACTATAGTCCTCCCCCACAGCATAGTCCTCCCCCCACAGTATAGTCCTCCCCACACTATAGTCCTCCCCACAGTATAGTCCTCCCCCACACTATAGTCCTCCCCCACAGTATAGTCCTCCCCCACAGTATAGTCCTCCCCGCACAGTATAGTCCTCCCCCACACTATAGTCCTCTCCACAGTATAGTCCTTCCCCACAGTATAGTCGTCCCCCACAGTATAGTTCTCCCCACAGTATAGTCCTCCCCCACAGTATAGTCCTCCCCACAGTATAGTCCTCCCCACAGTATAGTCCTCCCCCACACTATAGTCCTCCCCCACACTATAGTCCTCCCCCACAGTATAGTCCTTACCCCACAGTAAAGTCCTCCCCCCACAGTATAGTCCTCCCCACAGTATAGTCCTCCCCCACAGTATAGTCCTTCCCCGACAGTAAAGTCCTCCCCCACAGTATAGTCCTCCCCCACACTATAGTCCTCCCCCACAGTATAGTCCTCCCCCCACACTATAGTCCTCCCCACAGTATAGTCCTTCCCCTACAGTAAAGTCCTCTCCCCACAGTATAGTCCTCCTCCCACACTATAGTCCTCCCCCACAGTATAGTCCTCCCCCACAGTATAGTCCTCCCCCACACTATAGTCCTCCCCCACAGTATAGTCCTCCCCCACAGTATAGTCCTCCTCCACAGTATAGTCCTCCCCCACACTATAGTCCTCCCCCACAGTATAGTCCTCCCCCACAGTATAGTCCTCCCCCACACTATAGCCATCCCCCACAGTATATTCCTCCCCCCACAGTATAGTCCTCCCGCACAGTATAGTCCTCCCCCCACAGTATAGTCCTCCCCCCACACTATAGTCCTCCCCCACAGTATAGTCCTCCCCCACAGTATAGTCCTCCCCCACACTATAGTCCTCCCCCCACACTATAGTCTTCCCCACAGTATAGTCCTCCCCAACAGTATAGTCCTCCCCCACAGTATAGTCCTCCCCCACACTATAGTCCTCCCCCACAGTATAGTCCTCCCCCCACACTATAGTCCTCCCCCACACTATAGTCCTCCCCCACAGTATAGTCCTCCCCCACACTATAGTCCTCCCCCCACACTATAGTCCTCCCCTACAGTATAGTCCTTCCCCACAGTAAAGTCCTCCCCCCACAGTATAGTCCTCCCCTACAGTATAGTCCTCCCCCACAGTATAGTCCTCCCCCACAGTATAGTCCTCCCCCACAGTATAGTCCTTCCCCACAGTAAAGTCCTCCCCCACAGTATAGTCCTCCCCCACAGTATAGTCCTCCCCCCACACTATAGCCCTCCCCCCACAGTATAGTCCTTCCCCCACAGTAAAGTCCTCCCCCCACAGTATAGTCCTCCCCCCACCGTATAGTCCTCCCCTCACACTATAGTCCTCCCCCACACTATAGTCCTCCCCCACAGTATAGTCCTCCCCCACAGTATAGTCCTCCCCCACACTATAGTCCTCACCCCACACTATAGTCCTCCCCCACAGTATAGTCTTCCCCCACAGTATAGTCCTCCCCCACAGTATAGTCCTCCCCCACACTATAGTCCTCCCCCCACAGTATAGTCCTCCCCCACACTATAGTCCTCCCCCCACAGCTATGAGTACTCCAGACACCCCGAATGTGACAGCCAACACAGCCTAAGGTGGTGATATCTGGTCACTGGCGGCATGTTGTGGTGGTGGTGGAGCAGTACTTGGCGGCCGACTAGACAAGGGACAGTGAGGAAAATGAGGGAGTGAAGCTACTTTATGACCTCGTAGGAGTGAGTGTGTCCGCTGCTGCGTCATCACATCCTCCCCACCATGGATCCGGCCAGCACCCCAGCGTCAGGGCCTTCTACAGGATATAATACACTGCCTACCATGACTACGTGTGTCTCTCTCTCTCCCTCTCTCTCTCTCTCTCAACCCAGCATCAGGGTCTTCAACGTGATATAATACACTGCCTACCATGACCAAGTGAGTCTACTCTCTCTCTCTCTCTCTCTCAAACGTAGATGGGAGATACAGAAACGAACTAATAGCCTAGACTGTGTTGCTCACCAAGATGGCTTTATTTTATGGCATTCCTGAAATGGTCGGTGTGTGGGGTCGTGACCTCTGAGGTGTGTGGAGGTCAGGTCGTCTCGTGTGGGTGTTCCTCTTAATCTTTATTGTCTAAATAATTCTTTAACGACCTCAGTTATACGCCACCAGTCAGTCATACACTACCAGTCACACACTATGACACATATACTGTTACCAGGGTTTAAATTATTGCTATATGCTTCCTTATGAGTGTCTTACGGTGCTAGGAGGTGGGTGACACAGGTAAGACACAGGTATTACACGGGTAGGGCACAGGTAGAACACAGGTAAGACACAGACAAGACACAGGTAGAACACAGGTAAGACACAGACAAGACACAGGTAGAACACAGGTAAGACACAGACAAGACACAGGTAGAACACAGGTAAGACACAGACAAGACACAGGTAGAACACAGGTAAGACACAGACAAGACACAGGTAGAACACAGGTAAGACACAGGTATTACACGGGTAGGGCACAGGTAGAACATAGGTAAGACACAGACAAGACACAGGTAGAACACAGGTAAGACACAGACAAGACACAGGTAGAACACAGGTAAGACACAGACAAGACACAGGTAGGAGCTGCTTCACACACCCTTCCCACTCTCAAGCTTACACACGAACACCACCTCACTGTCACGTCCTATTCCGAGTTACTGTCACACTCCTCCTCCTGACCACCAGTGATCTACTGTACGTCTTTACATCTAGTTACAACCCATATTTACCCCCTATGAGAAGAGTGAACTTGACATACCTAACCAGTAATCAGGTGAATCAATTGTTAACAACTAATGTCTCGACATTTTTGCCTTTAGGAGAAATAGAATAGAATTTTAAGAGTAAATGCTATATGTATTTTTCACGACTAAATGACCATCCAAGCCGTCACGACTAGACAGCTCTGATAGATTGCTTATCAGTTATGGAGCACCACGGTATTTATTCGTTCCCTCAGAGCCCAGACCCACAGCTCAGCCTTAGTCCCTGGCTCTGTTGCTGCTGCCTCCCTTCTGATCTACCTTCTGTTCTGTGGCACTGTTGATATCACTGCCAGAAGTATAGATGTCCCAGGCGGTGGTGATGTTGTGGTGATGTACGTAGCGGTGATGCTGTTAACTGGGTGAGTACTGTTGTTACTGTGACTGTACAGTATGTGTGTCTGTTGTTGTGACTGTATGTGTGTTTGTTGCTGTTGGTTGAGGTATAGGTGTGCTACTGTTACTGGTTACTGCTATACTATACAGCTGTTGTAGTAGATTTTGCTGTTGGTAATGTTGTATCTGACTAGCTCTACTCCTCTGGTTCTGTGTCATTATAACAGCATCTACTCTGGTCCATTCTCACTCCACTCTCACTCCACTCTCTCTCCACTCTCTCACTCCACTCTCACCCCACTCTCACTCCACTCTCTCTCCACTCTCACCCCACTCCCTCTCCACTCTCACTCCACTCTCACTCCACTCTCTCTCCACTCTCACTCCACTCTCACTCCACTCTCACTCCAATCTCACTCCACTCTCACTTCACTCTCTCACTCCACTCTCACCCCACTCCCTCTCCACTCTCACTCCACTCTCTCTCGATAACATATAATCCACGCGTCCTGGGAAAGGTATTGAAGGTGCGTCTATAGGTGGTCTCCCGTGGTAGGTGTTCGGGCATAGACTGGTTTAAATACTACGTTCACGGAGTTCATTACAGGTAAGGGAGCTCTTCTGTTCCATCATTACCTGCCGCAGTATACCACTACCACCTGCTTATTAACCTCACCGTGATTACAAGCGTTTAAAGGTGTTTTAGATGGTATGCAAAAAAAAAACACCATCTTGATAATGGGTTTAATTTGATACAATAGGTCGTTTATAACCCAATGTGGCGTTGTAAATGGTTGTTAATGGTTGTTTGTGGTTATATTTCAAATGCCTTGGTCTTGGTACTACCTGGTTCACACTGCTTCCACCTGACCACTAACTACCAATTACTCTCAGTTAATAGAACGACACTTTCCATGGTTAGGTAGTTACTTTTAGATGGGGTGATTTATTCTTGTCTTTATTTCTTTCACTTGTGTCTCAATAAAAGAACAAGTACCTTCATTTCATTCACTAATTCTACATAACAGAAGAAATAACCAATTATAAAGAAATATTTACATCCTCAAGTGACATCATTTTACTAACCAACTCAAATATATAAACAAAACATCAGTAGAATGTAACTTTATGTCGTCTCACCTTCTTCAATAACCACCTCATCAGCCCCGTTTGTGTATGAAGCGAGACAGAAGGTGGTCAGGTGAAGACATGTGTACAGGTGACGTCATTCGCTGGTGATGTCTGGGTGTTAATGTGTTTGTTGTTTGTGATGTATTTGTGTTTTGATGTTCTATTCTTAAATATATTTCTCTCCATCCATCAGTCAGTCAGTCAGTCAGTCAGTCAATCAGATACAGTACTTCCCCTTAACACAAACTCCATCAACCTGGATTCAATAATTAAAGAAACAAAACCAAACAAACAACAAACACACCTCACCATCAACACAAACAACCACTGCAATCCCGACCCTCACCTGTTGTGTGTAGCGAGGCAGTACACCACACCTGGAAGACCTCATAGTGTCATGATAACAGTGATTAAACCTATACCTGTCCACCATCTACCTGTTAAAGGGTAGATTATACTCTATACTGATGGTAGATGTAGTAGTAATATTTTTCAGTTTGCTGTGTCATTATGTAACTATAGTGGTGACGTGTGCCAGTGTGTGTGTGTGGGGAGGGGTATGTATGTGTGTGTGTGTGTGTGTGTGGGGAGGGGTGTGTATGTGTGTGTGTGTGGGGAGGGGTATGTATGTGTGTGTGTGGGGAGGGGTATGTATGTGTGTGTGTGTGTGGGGAGGGGTATGTATGTGTGTGTGTGTGTGTGGGGAGGGGTATGTATGTGTGTGTGTGTGGGGAGGCATATGTTTGTGTGTGTGTGTGTGGGGAGGGGTATGTATGTGTGTGTGTGTGGGGGGGGAGGGGTATGTATGTATGTGTGTGTGCGTGTGTGTGTGTGTGTGTGTGTGGGGAGGGGTATGTATGTGTGTGTGTGTGTGGGGAGGGGTATGTATGTGTGTGTGTGTGGGGAGGGGTATGTATGTGTGTGTGTGTGGGGAGGGGTATGTATGTGTGTGTGTGTGTGTGTGTGTGTGTGGGGAGGGGTATGTATGTATGTATGTGTGTGTGTGGGGGGGGGAGGGGTATGTATGTATGTGTGTTTGTGTGTGTGTGTGTGGAGAGGGTTATGTATGTATGTATGTGTGTGTGTGGGGGGGAGGGGTATGTATGTATGTGTGTTTGTGTGTGTGTGTGTGTGGAGAGGGTTATGTATGTGTGTTTGTGTGGGGAGGGGTATGTATGTGTGTGTGTGTGTGGGGAGGGGTATGTATGTGTGTGTGTGTGTGGGGAGGGGTATGTATGTGTGTGTGTGTGTGGGGAGGGTTATGTATGTATGTGTGTGTGTGTGGGGAGGGGTATGTATGTGTGTGTGTGTGTGGGGAGGGGTATGTATGTATGTGTGTGTGTGTGTGACTCCTGTTGTCTCGGTAGGGTTGTTAAAATACTTCGTCTGTTGTGTCATATTGTTTAACGCAAAATGGTAAAAGTATAATATATCTTTTTTAGAATATGGCAAGACTAGAAAGAAAGAAAGAAAGAACAGCAAAAATACGTGAACTAAGACTAAAGAAAAGAGAGATTGATGATAACGACGGAGATGAGAAAACGCTGAAGTATTACTGAAGAAAGTTAGTCGGGTAATAGGCAGAGGCAGACAGGATGTGGATAGGAGGAGAGGTTGCCAAGAGGAGCGTAGGAGACGGAAATATGAGGATAAAAGGAGGAGGAGAGGGTAGAGGACGAATAAGGTGGGTGGAGAGAGAGCGGGTAGGTGGATGGTGGAGGTGGATGATGATTGTGCAGTTGGTTGAAAGCAAGTAGTGTTAATGTGGTCACCATACCGCTAAGGACAACATCAAAACAACAACAATAATATAAATAAAACAAAAATTACATGAGAGAGAGAGAGAGAGAGAGAGAGAGAGTTGTATACCATAAGTTTCAAAACGAAAGATTCTTAATAGTGTCTTTCTACACCCCCCCCCCCCCTATTGTTCTTTCTAACAAACCAGAAATAGAACTGAGCTTAAAAATCCCTGTGATTGGTCCAGATTGAAGACTATTCGTTTGGATCTTCTCTAAAAAACAAGTCATTTCTATTAACACCAGTTTAAGACAATGTTATAGAGTAAATAGTAACTCTGTTTTATAATGGCTTTTGGCTACACTATTGTTGTATCTTCAGTAAATAAACCGATGAGAAATTACTACGTATTATTATCAATTTAAAGCAAAAATGAAAAGTCGTCCGGCTTTGGTGTTGTGATGTTCAGTACTCCAATCTATGGCTCCTCTACTGGTATAATTAATCGGTCATAACAAACAGTTGATATTCCTTCTGTATTCATTATCATCTGGAGGCAATGTTGTGAGTTTTAGTTGTTATTGTTGTTGTAAGAGTCTGTGTGTGTGTGTGTGTGTGTGTGTGTGTGTGTTAGTGGTGATGGTGATGACACTCGTTAGTCGTTTGAAAGTTTTGTTTACGTACAGATTGTTGATTTAATGTTATTGACGTACAGATTGTTGACTTAATGTTATTGACGTACAGATTGTTGACTTAATGTTATTGACGTACAGATTGTTGACTTAATGTTATTGACGTACAGATTGTTGACTTAATGTTATTGACGTACAGATTGTTGACTTAATGTTATTGACGTACAGATTGTTGACTTAATGTTATTGACGTACAGATTGTTGATTTAATGTTATTGACGTACAGATTGTTGACTTAATGTTATTGACGTACAGATTGTTGATTTAATGTTATTGACGTACAGATTGTTGACTTAATGTTATTGACGTACAGATTGTTCACTTAATGTTATTGACGTACAGATTGTTGACGTAATGTTATTGACGTACAGATTGTTGACTTAATGTTATTGACGTACAGATTGTTGACTTAATGTTAGTTTATGACGCAATTATTGATTATTACTTACACTTAAAATAATTTATTAGATTAGAATATTGTAATACCAGTTAAGTTGTATTTTAAGTAAGACTGAATTTATGCTGTTATTTTTTGGTGATTTCAGAATACATAACTGTTTTCCGTTGTAGTTCAGTTCTGTATTTTGTAGTGCGTTAGTAGATTCGTGATTTGTTTATTGTTGTGTTCTTGTGAGACTGACTTTCATTGAAAATGTTATATAGGTTTTGTCTTTATTTATAGGTTCGTTCAGGTAGTCTCTCTCTCTCTCTCTCTCTCTCTCTCTCTCTCTCTCTCTCTCTCTCTCTCTCTCTCTCGGCAAGTTGAGAACGATTCATTTTGGGTTTAACGACAAGACTTATTCAGATTAACTTTATTTCTGTTTTATTTCATTTCATGGGTTTTATTGTTTTTTGTAATTTATATTTACGACATTTTATACACGTATATCACTTTATTTCCTAATATTTCATCCGTATTTCATCACTGTGGGTCCTAATTTCATTCGTATTATATCGTATTTTTCGTTCATTTAAAATTTTCATTATTTTATTCATTTTTCATTCTTGTATTTCGTTGTTTTTTTCATCTATTTCATCATACTGTTTAGTTTTCTTTGTATTTCCCATTTTTATTATCCTATTCCATCCCCGTTCTTTTGCATTCCAGCGTCTGTATGTGTGTGTGTGTGTGTGTGTGTGTGTGTGTGTAATGACCATGAAGTTATTGTTGAACGATACCTCACGTGCCAGCCAAGTTATCGTAGATGGAAACAAGAAGAGGGTAAAATAATATGATGAACTTGGAAGAAAATTTTAGAAATGATGGATAAGTTTTGTGTTATAACCGATCTGCTGCACCGATATCTGAGACTGCATAGAGATGTGTAATAGACCGCTACAGCCTGTAATGGTGAGTAGTACAGACTTATACTGTATTTTCCATTACTCTTTCACTGTATGATTTAAAGTACAGTATAAGGAGGTTTATCGTGTTTTATTTATGTATTTTTTTTGTAATTTTGTTTTTTATTTCCTGGTTTTGGTTTATATTGTAATGGTTTCATGATAAGAGTCCGGAAATTGTACAAGCCGGAAAATATTCGGTTTAAGGAGACTTGTGTCGAGTGAAGTGTACCTTATGTATTCGATTAACCGGAATTCTTCATTAACCGGAACGATCGCTTAATAATTGATCCAGTTGGAATTATTGATACAAAAAAACAGCAAAAATAACAAAAATAACGTATATGGATGAGCGCGCGCACACACACACACACACACACACACACCTTAAAGCTTAACTCTCGCGTACTCAACACCTGTGCCACCTACCTGACCTCCCTCAGTTTTATAATTACTAAAAGGTAATTAACTCACCCACGCGCACGTCAAGGAGGGAGTAAAAGTAGAAAATTACCTCAGTTGATGGAAGCTTTAGTACTTCTTGACTGTAACACTGGCACTTACCTCCCTCTCCCCCTTACCTCCCTTACCTCCCTTTCCCTCTCCCTCACCTCCCTCACCCCCTTACCTTCCTCACCCCTTTACCTCCCTCACCCCTCCTACCTCCCCCTCACCCTCCTCAGTCACCTGCTACACATACTTACCTGGTGTCCTCATCCATAACAGGTAATAAAAATTCTACATTATATTTCAGCAGTTTTAAGCCGTCCTTCAAGGTGGGAGCTTACGACCTACCAGCGTTTGTCAGGGATTTTCTCAACTTGATCCATTGTAATGTTTAACTTCTTGAGTACTATGTCTTATGTCGAAGGGTTAAGTCATCGTACTCAAAGGGTTAAGTTCATCGTACTCAAGAGTTTAAGACTTCGTACTCAAGAGGCTATGTTATCGTCTTCAAGGGGTTAAGTCATTGTATTCAAGGGGTTAAGTTATCGTACTCAAAGGGTTATGTTATCGTACTCAAAGGGCTAAGTCATCGTACTCAAGGGGTTAAATCATTGTACTCAAAGGTTTAAGTCATCGTACTCAAGGGGTTAAGTCATTGTATTCAAGGGGTTATGTTATCGTACTCAAGGGGTTATGTTATCGTACTCAAGGGGTTATGTTATCGTACTCAAGGGGTTATGTTATCGTACTCAAGGGGTTATGTTATCGTACTCAAGAGGTTAAGGCATCGTACTCAAGGGGTTAAGTCATTAGCGTCCATGAAAATTACTCGTTGATTTAAGTCTGGAAAATTATATGACTTACGTTACTCGTTAAAGTTGACCTGGGGCCGGATACTCAAAACACCTCATAAGTTACGTCTTTTAGCATGATACAGTACCATATATTGTCGCATCTTTACATTACCGTAAATTTAGCATACTCAAAATTTAATTACAGCTCCGTAAGCCTTTCGTAAGTTTTCATAACTCTAGTGTTTACCCTGTAAATTAAGTTCTCTTGTCGGAAGGTAGATGTCAGTGCAGGAGCTAGTTGGCCAATCAGCGCTCAGTTAACAAAATCATCAACCAATCACAAGAGAAGGAGAAATCAGCTGAGAGCGACGCACATAATATTATTTTGTAAACATGGAAGGACCACCAGCCAAGAAGAGATGGCCTAATTTCAGTGAGGCTGAAGTATACACTATTCTGGGCAAATTCAAATAAATTGGTTATTGATAGCATAGCCTTGCCGAACCTAAATGACAAATCACTTCTCTTAAATTACTCATTTAGCCTAGACCCTGGTGTTTTCCTTTCAATGTTGGGGACATTTGGTCTGAATTGTCTTCACGTTCATAGAAAAAACAACACTTTAAAACCTGAAAATATATCGGATTAGCCGTAAATTTTCTTAAATTAATACTCTACCTATGATAATGTTCAAGGAAAGTCTGGAACTAGGCCTAAGGTAGCTGCTAGACAAAGTTTCTCACTGACGGCCTGACACTCACCAAAAACCCATGTACACATTCTCTGACCTAACCTAACCTAGCATACCATACCATAACATAACATAACCAAACCAAACCTATCTAACCTATAACCTATTGGTATAATTTCTTATTTAAATAATCCTCATGTTCTAACTAAACTAAGTAGGCCCCACGTTTAAACATTTATTTGCCTAAGACTGAAAAAGCCGTTATATAGGCCCCTATTAATCAAGTTAATTGCAAAACATATTTTACACCTAATATCATTTAATTTTGGCTAGCCTATGGAAATTTATAGCCTTTCATGTTATCATAAGCCATATACATAAGAAAATAGGCTAAGGCTATTGGTTGAATATTAGAAAAACAAGGCGGAGTCTAGGCAGGAATGTTCACTTGACCTCATATTTGGCTTTCATTACTGAGGGATATTTACGGCTATACAACATTAATAAGTTCTATCTGCAAGTTTACTCAGTCATAAAACATATTTTTACCCTAAGTGTGAACAATACAAACCTTCTGTTTTGGTAAAAAATACTTTATAATTTGTAAGAAGACGAAAGATGCGTCTCTTTCAAACTGAGACAAATACAAACACTCAAGCCGCTTATTATACAACAAAAAAGTTACGAAAAAGACAAAGTGTAATATTATATTTCAGTGTGTTGAAGTACAAAACATTTTCTTCATTATTCTATGATAAAACAAGTCTAACAAGCATTATTACAACATATATTATTATTAATTTTTATACAATCGGGAATTAGTCACTACTACATCCGGGTTGAGAGTGTTACACAACCTCAGGAGCTGGTGTAAGTTACGCGCTTTAACTTACGGAGTTCGATGTCAAATATTTGTTTTAAGTATACCATCTGTGTTTTGAGTATGCCAATCTGAGACTGTAAGTCCAGTTACGGGGTACACAACGACATACTGTCCCATAAATGTTTTTGAGTATCCGGCCCCTGGTGTCTAAATTGGGTTAGACTTCCTTCCTTCCTTCATTCCTCCATCATTTATTCCTTCGTTCCTTCCTTCCTTCACAATTTATTCCTTCGTTCCTTGCTTCTTTCCTTCTTCATTTCCTTCCTTCCTTCCTTCCTTCCTTCCATCAAGTTTCTCTGGTAGGAAGTGTCTGATACTCCTATTATTTACCCTGAGTGACGACAGGTGTGGTACTTAGGCCTACTCTACCTGTCTTGATGAAGAATAAAAAAAACTATTTCTTATAATATTTATACATCAGGTGTGGACATAAGGGCTAACGTGACGACGACGTGCGGGCCTCTCACGTCAGGGGCGACACACATGTATAATACACCACTATAGCCGAAGGAGGGGGGCTAGAGGGGGCTAGGACCTGCTATAGTGATGGTGATAAGTAGTGGTAGGACAGGTCATATACTGTATGGTTAGAGCTATGGTGGGGGGCTAGATTTGGGGGTCAATTTCCTTAAGTCAGCGATGTAATAACCTAACCTAACCTAACCTAACCTAACCTTTCGAGTTGGTGATGCAGGCAGCGTGTGGGTGTTGCCTGCTGCTGACGATATTGGTTGTTTGTTCGTCCTCTATATGAGTCGTCGTCGTCATCTGTTACCTGAAGTTGGTACAGTAATTGGATCTTACCTGTTCTGACTTCGGTATCAAACGTAGCCCCATTGATCCAAGTCCTCGAGGAACACAGACATATACTGTAGACAGACAGACAGACAGGGAGTGAGAGAGAGAGACAGACAGACAGACAGATAGAGAGAGAGAGAGAGAGAGAGAAAGAGAGAGAGAGAGAGAGAGATACTATACTATGTAGACTAACTCACGAAACTCGTAGATAAAACTTTAACTTGAAGTCCTTTTAAAAGAATAAGACAATGTTACATCTTTCCCAAGCTTCTCTAGGTGTTGACATTACCAGCAACAAACCCCTTCTAACCTAACCTAATGTCACCTATTGTCAACCCTAACACACACACACACACACACACACACACACACACACACACACTTACGTCCAACTCAATAAATTATTTTCAATCGAGTTACTCCCCGCTGTTGTAATAGATTTGTTATGGTCACTTGATTTCCTTTGTTGTCTGTCTGTCTGTCTGAAATGTGGCTCCAGTCTGTCTGTTTGTATCGCCCGTGTCCTCATGTTGTATTTCTGTCTCTGTTTCATGCCTGTCTGTGTGTGTGGCTTCATCTATCTGTCTGTCTGTGTTGTGGCCCCACGCTGTTTTTCTGTCTTTCTGTCTGTCTGTCTGTGCCGTTCACCCGAGTCCTCTTTCTCCCCTCCCCTCTCCCAACCCCCACCTCTCCCTCCCCTCCCCCAACCCCCATCCCCCCTCCCTTCCCTTCCCTTACCCTCCCCTATATACCGGTGAAGTTCAAGAGTATTTTTCCAGGTTGCAGTAAGAGAATAAGCTATAACCTCGGGAATATGATAAGACAATTTACCGCCTCACCTTGTTACGCGAGCGACTTTAATACCTGCGCGCGCACCTGGTCATTACGGGAGTGGGACGTGTCTTAATTATTGTCTTTAGGTGTACTATGTCACGTGCCGCTAGTTATTATGACCTCCTGATTACATAGACCACCTCGATACCGGGATCCGTATATAAAGAACGTTACGACCGTCATTATTCTAATTTAACACTGTATATGTCGGCTAATTAAACCCGGTCAGGTAAGTATTGTTATTGAACGGGTATCAGTTACTCGCTCAGAGGCCGTAATGCACACCTGCTGGTATAGGTGTACAGTACATCCCGGATACACCACTGATGCTCCTTATCCCTTGGCCACTGTTACCAACCCAACAGCGTGAAGTAAACTGTTATAATGAAGGTTGGAGGCGGCACTGGCAACACTGATAACTGGTGTACAGTTAGGTTAGGTTAGGTTAGGTGTACCGAAGGCAGAAAACCTTTTACCACAGAGAAAATTCCTATAAATAAACATTGAACCAAAAGGACATCCGACAAATAAGATGTTTGTCTCACCTGTAATCAGATTTTATAGGCAATTTAGTCTTTGTGGTTATTGTTTAATGTTGTCATGGTAACCGGAGGCTTGGGTACATATGATAAAATATAACGAAGATAAAATATAAATATTGTTTAGTTTGGAAGCTCGTGAGGGTAGAAATAATTTATAGAAAAGGGAGGTGATGGGTCAGAGGTCATCTCAATGGGAGTGAGGGGTCAAAGGTCATCTCATAGGGAGGTGAGGGGTCAAAGGTCGTTTCGTAGAGGGTGAGGAGGACAAAAGGAAGAGAAACACTGATTTAAACCTATTATGCAAAGCTGTTGGTGATTATTCATCGTGCTTGAGAAACCCAACAGCACCTCATATGACCACGAAGCCCCACACACTACTGCAGGACGAGAGTAGTCCGTCGTCAGGCAGCGGCAGGAGGAAGAGGACTTACAAGGTTTTACTGAAATGACATCTGTGACTTCATTTTGAAATAGATGACGTCATGTTGTGCTTTCCCGTCTATTCCATGGAGTACTTTCGTCTCTATTCCATGGAGTACTTTCTTGTCTATTCCATGGTCTACTTTCGTCTCTATTCCATTGTGTACTTTCCCGTCTATTCCGGGAAGTATAGGACAGTCATCTTAGGTGTGGTAGGAAGAGCTCGTAGGGAAAAAAATGTTTGGAAGGAGGAGAAGAAAGGGGAGGAAAAAGGGGAAAAAACAATAAGTTTCCTCAGTACGTGGTGAGAGAGACAACTAGTGTGTGTGTGTGTGTGTGTGTGTGTGTGTGTGTGAGGGGCGGGTGTTGGCTCCAGGCTGATTCATTATTGTTGTTTTTGTTGTATTTCTTCTATTTTTTCTTGTTATTTTCTTTCTTCTTATTATTGTTGTTGTCGTTTTTGTTCTTTTGTTGTTCATCATCATCATCATCATTATCATCATCATCAATTATCATCATCATCATCATCATTATCATCATCATCATCATTCCTCCTCCTTCTCTTCCCTCAATTACCTATGTCTCACCCTAACTATCACAGCTACACCACCACACCTCCCCACCATCCTGCCTGTAGTAATGATTCTTGCACCATTATAACCCCACTACACTACTTCTTGCACCATTATATCCCCACTACACTACTTCTTGCACCATTATAACCCCACTACACTACTTCTTGCACCATTATAACCCCACTACACTACTTCTTGCACCATTATATCCCCACTACTTCTTGCACCATTATATCCCCACTACACTACTTCTTGCACCATTATATCCCCACTACACTACTTCTTGCACCATTATAACCCCACTACACTACTTCTTGCACCATTATATCCCCACTACTTCTTGCACCATTATATCCCCACTACACTACTTCTTGCACCATTATATCCCCACTTCACTACTTCTTGCACCATTATATCCCCACTACACTACTTCTTGCACCGTTATATCCCCACTACACTACTTCTTGCACCATTATATCCCCACTACACTACTTCTTGCCCCATTATATCCCCACTACACTACTTCTTGCACCATTATATCTCCACTACACTACTTCTTGCACCGATATATCCTCACTACACTACTTCTTGCACCATTATATCCCCACTACACTACTTCTTGCACCATTATAACCCCACTACACTACTTCTTGCACCATTATATCCCCACTACTTCTTGCACCATTATATCCCCACTACTTCTTGCACCATTATATCCCCACTACACTACTTCTTGCACCATTATATCCCCACTACACTACTTCTTGCACCATTATATCCCCACTACACTACTTCTTGCACCATTATATCCCCACTACACTACTTCTTGCACCATTATATCCCCACTACACTACTTCTTGCACCATTATATCCCCACTACACTACTTCTTGCACCATTATATCCCCACTACACTACTTCTTGCACCATTATATCCCCACTACACTACTTCTTGCACCATTATATCCCCACTACACTACTTCTTGCACCGATATATCCCCACTACACTACTTCTTGCACCATTATATCCCCACTACACTACTTCTTGCACCATTATAACCCCACTACACTACTTCTTGCACCATTATATCCCCACTACTTCTTGCACCATTATATCCCCACTACTTCTTGCACCATTATATCCCCACTACACTACTTCTTTCACCATTATATCCCCACTACACTACTTCTTGCACCATTATACCCCCACTACACTACTTCTTGCACCATTATAACCCCACTACACTACTTCTTGCACCATTATATCCCCACTACACTACTTCTTGCACCATTATATCCCCACTACACTACTTCTTGCACCATTATACTGACCCTCCACCTACCTTATGTATCCAGGTGATGGACGGTGACTAAACTTGACTTACTAGTTACTGAACAATACCCGTTGGTTCGATCATCACTTTGGTATACATTTGGAACGTCTTTATTCACGAGGGACGTTACCATGTCTCTGCATAAGGCTGCACAGGTATGATTAGCTCCGTCTGGTGTAGGTGGTACGATCGTCGGGTGATTTGGGATTAATGGGTGAATGGGTGAATGTGGTCTAACGTGGGGTGGAGCTATTGGTTAGGGAGAGAGAGAGAGAGAGAGAGCACCCCACCCCACCCACCGAAGACTTTATAGAACCGTCTTAACAGATGTGCCACAGGTTAATTAATGTTCTAGAGCAGGGGTTCTCAACCAGGGGGGAATTTCCCCCCTCAGGTTTTCAAGGGGGGGGGGGGGGGGAAACTGATACTAATATGGAAAAAAATAAAGGTTTTTCAGCATTATATGCATATTATTTGGAATGCACTTTTTGAGGCAGACAATCTTGGAAAGGAGGGGGGAATGACATTCTGACATATGGTGAAAGGGGTGCATGGGGCAAACAAGGTTGAGAACCACTGTTCTAGGGGGACAAGTTCTACCACCTGTGCCCAAGTAGGTTTTAATAGTATAGATAAATTTTGTCATGTATTTTTCACCCAATTGAAGTCTTTATCATGTCTTCTTTCCGATTAGGTAACAAGACATAAGATATTCAGTTAATATACAGTTAAATGGACTACAAAGTTACAGGTGTGTGTGTGTGTGTGTGTGTGTGTTTATATTCTGGCTAGTTTGTTTTATTCCCTATAGTAATACAACAGTAAAGACCTCAGGTACACATCATCAACACTTTATATCAGAACATTAATTAATATCACCTACCTGAGAATCTCCTCCATATCATTAAGCTTCAGCAGGTGAGGTGATAACAGTGTTGCCATATCTTCCTCCCCCCAACAATACCCTCACTCGTAGCTAACGTCATTATACTACAAACAACAACAAACTCTTCAGAAATATCTACAACAATGTATTCTTTAACCGTTACGTTTGTACCTGTGTGAATGTTAGAATGTTGTCGTGTACAGGTAAAGGTTGTGTGTCATTCAACCGACCTGTGTCATCCCCCAGCTACGTGGACCATAAATTCTACATAAATACCACAATTAAAAAGCCTTGGATGCAATTTACTGTAGTTTATGTAGTGTAGCTTGAAAATTGTTACAGACGCTCTGGGTTTTTGTCAGTGGATCAGATGACTCGTGTGTGTGTGTGTGTGTGTGTGTATGCGTGTGTGTGTGTGTGTGTGTGTGTATGCGTGTGTGTGTGTGTGTGTGTGAGACCAAGCGAAGAACCACCCAACCACCACCATCAGTGTGAACGGTTTAGCGGTTGTCGCCTCGGTCAAGAGCTCTCAGGACGAAAGGTCGAATCCCGAACGAAGAATCTTGTACCAGTAGATATATGATCAAAAAAAATATATATCTAATTTATACGACTAGAAATTAACACAAACAAACACACATAAAAAAACACACACACACAAGAGAGCTAACCAGGTGAACTAACTATTCTTATACCCCCTTACTACACCCTACCCCCCCCCCCCAGTCTGTGCGAGAGTCTGTAGGTGTTAACAAACTCACAAACAATCATCATTTGTGGCTTCATAACCACAGCGAGTCGTCTCTCACCTAAAAATTTATTACATAGAAGATGACCATTTCTTGATTTATGGCTCATGAGATAAAACCTTGGGAACTTTCATCTAAATATACCGACACACACACACACACACACACACACACAGCTGCAGGGGTTGTCATAGTGATCCAGATGTCCAGCAGTAACACACGCTATGTCTCCTTGTTCGAGGCTGAGAGAGAGAGAGAGAGAGAGAGAGAGAGAGAGAGAGAGAGAGAGAGAGAGAGAGAGAGAGAGACCCCAAAAGTTATATACGGTACAGCCTTCACCAAACTGAGTTCTAGTTACTCGTGCACTCCAACACAGTGATAACAAAGAGAACACGTAATGTCATCAAAGTTTTGGCAGAGAAAAAGTTGAACACCATTTAGGTTGTTCTTCATCCCAGTGTTTCAACAAAGGCTGTGGCACCTATCATATCAAGGGGTCACAGGCCAGGTAATCCACGAAAATTGGATATTGTTAGTTTTTCGCAATATGGAACAGTACATGTGTGTGTGTGTGTGTGTAGTGAAAGGTGTGAGTATGAAGGTGTGGGTGTAAGTGTGTGATGAAAGGAGAGCGTATGTATGTATATATGTATGTATGTATGTATGTATGTATGTATGTATGTATAGCACGTCATGAACACAACTTTCAATGCAATAAATTATCCTGAAGTCTTGACCAGAGAGCAGCTGTAAGAACAATGACGTATTATTATCTTAACTACCGGGTGACAGTTTACGGCACCATAATAATGTTTACACATCCCGGTAACTAGAGAAGCTATTTGTGTTCGACGCTTCCTGCTGCTGCTGCTGCTCACAATTACTGGCGAATAATTTGTCGTTGCTCATACACCGCCGCTCGCTATTGTTAACTACCTTTAACATAATCGTCGACGTGAGATAATTACTGAGGTATGATGAGTGTAATTTATACCGTCGCCTGGAGGAGGGAGAATGGATCCACACGAGCTTTTGTTTACTAGAGGCCGACTTGTCCCTTCTGCTGCTGGTGGTGGAGGAGGCGCTGTAGAAGTTGTTGGTGTTAAGTGTTTGGCTGTTACTGTCATTAGAAGTAGCTCTCCAGATATTGCTGTCATAGGTACTGAGTATAGTGTTTTTGTGTCACTTTCTCACAGCCAGAACGGGTATAAGTGTTTGTTTTTGAGGTATATAATACTGTTGGTGTCCTGTTCTGTTATCCCTCCTGCACCGTTTGTTAGATAGTACTGTCAGTGTCATGTTGGCAGCGACGGAGCAACAGACAGACATGATCAATCACAACAGAAATAATAACTATGCATTAAAACATACATCCACTTTTTTAAGCTGTAATAATAAAGGCGACACACCGCCGACGCCATCACGCGACCCACAACATGTTCGGCTAGACACAGTAATCGTCATCGGAAGTTCCCCACGGCGTGCTTGTGTACCAGGATATAGTAAGTTGAGTGGCGTCGTAAAGCGGTAGCCGTCGGTAGGGACCAGTAACGAAGCGGTCGTATTAACAGGTGGCCGGTGTGTGTTGTTGTGTGGGAGGGCAGCACACAAGGGGTAAACTCGTGTTGTAAATAACAGTTACGATACAGAGGTGTAATTACCTAAGGGAAGTCCTGCTGATAAGGGAGTGTTGTGAGCCCGACGAAGATGCTCTCAACATAACTCTTGTTTTGTTGTGGTCCAGGATGGTGGTGGGGTGGGGGCAGAAGACCTCGCTGGAGGGTCTTGGCCTCTGGCAGGGTTCCTCCTACAACAGGTTGGTACGCATGAAGGCAGTTGTTGGTTACCATTTACAAGGCTCAGGCGCGGGGGAAGGAGAATGTTGAACGTCTTTATATCATTCACAGGTTCTGACACAACCTGGGCATTAAAGTGTTCAGATATACTCGATTGATTTCAGCCTCATGACTGATATTAACCGTAAAGAATGATATATATGTTAAAGACAGAATTACAATAAATAAATTAAATAGTTTATAATAAACTGCACGTCTGTAGTTCCTCCACAACTAGAAGATAACATTATAGTGAACAGGTTAAAAGGCCAGTGGAGGTGAAGACAGTATCAGCAGCATGGCCAGACATGCAGGCCGGGCCGCCTCCACCCTCACTTCCCGATAGCTCGATACAAACTGTATTGATTAGCGTGTGAGGGTAGCCGGCCCTGCCTCACCTGGCCCACCTAGGTGACTCTTGCCTCACCTGGCCCACCTAGGTAACTCTTGCCTCACCTGGCCCACCTAGGTGACTCTTGCCTCACCTGGCCCCTCACCACATACAGGTAACTACTACCTCACATGGCCCACCTTGGTGACTCTTGCCTCACCTGGCCCACCTAGGTGACTCCTGCCTCACCTGGCCCACCTAGGTGACTCTTGCCTCACCTGGCCCACCGAGGTGACTCCTGCCTTACCCCACCCCCCCACCACTCTCAGGGGAGGGGAGACATGGTTGAGGAATGGGAGGAGGTTGGGGATGGGGTAGTTGGGAGAGGGTGGAAGGGGCTGATGATATATGTACTGGATTATGTTCAGTAAGACTAATATTTGGGGGAACGTTTTGTATGTTTTTTATTGCAACTGTTTACCCTAAATAAAATAATGAAACTACTACTACTACTACTACTACTACTACTACTACTACTACTACTACTACTACTACTACTACTAGAGATAATTAACCATTCGATCGGTGAGAATCCTGCCCACGAGGCGTTATCATGTCAGGATAAACATGTAACTAGTGACGTTATTCTCGTAAATTAATATAGTCACCGCTGGAGATTGTCTCACGTCATCGTTTTCTTTAACCTCTCAATATTTTACCTGCCATCATCACACGAACAGTTACCATGGCAACAATGGGTCAATTTTAGCGAGATTTATACCCAAAGTTTATCCTGTGGACCTTCACATGTTAGTCCAACCTACCAATTTCTGGGAGCTATTTTAGGAGCAGAGACAGACACAGAGACAGACAGGACTAGAAAATAATACTGTAACCTGTCTAGCAGTTGTGGACAGGTTGATGATGTTAACAATAATATGACTATTATCTTGAAATTATCTCGTGAAGATATCTATACGTGTTAACATAGTATCGGTTAGGTTAGGTTAGGTTAGGTTAGGTTAGGTGCTACTAAGAGGGTTCAGTCTCTCACTTTATACCTGTATTTCTCTGGCTAATTAAACTGTTTCAACATCAGTTATATATCAGTAAATAATTAAAGGAATTAATCGATTAAGAATGACAGTCCCCGGAAGCAAAGAAAATAATCGGTATAATATAAATAAAATGATAATGTGAGTATTAAATAATATTAAGAGTGAGCAGCCGGTATAAGGGAGGAGGCGTGTAAGGGAGCAGCCGGTATAAGGGAGGAGGCGTGTAAGGGAGCAGCCAGTATAAGGAAGGAGGCGTGTAAGGGAGCAGCCAGTATAAGGGAGGAGGCGTGTAAGGGAGCAGCCAGTATAAGGGAGGAGGCGTGTAAGGGAGCAGCCAGTATAAGGAAGGAGGCGTGTAAGGGAGCAGCCAGTATAAGGGAGGAGGAGGCAGATGGTAAGGCGGTAGGCAGCCAGTATAAGGGAGGAGGCGTGTAAGGGAGCAGCCAGTATAAGGGAGGAGGCGTGTAAGGGAGCAGCCGGTATAAGGGAGGAGGCGTGTAAGGGAGCAGCCAGTATAAGGGAGGAGGCGTGTAAGGGAGCAGCCAGTATAAGGAAGGAGGCGTGTAAGGGAGCAGCCAGTATAAGGGAGGAGGCGTGTAAGGGAGCAGCCAGTATAAGGGAGGAGGCGTGTAAGGGAGCAGCCAGTATAAGGGAGGAGGCGTGTAAGGGAGCAGCCAGTATAAGGGAGGAGGCGTGTAAGGGAGCAGCCAGTATAAGGGGGAGGCGTGTAAGGGAGCAGCCAGTATAAGGGAGGAGGCGTGTAAGGGAGCAGCCAGTATAAGGAAGGAGGCGTGTAAGGGAGCAGCCAGTATAAGGGAGGAGGCGTGTAAGGGAGCAGCCAGTATAAGGGAGGAGGCGTGTAAGGGAGCAGCCAGTATAAGGAAGGAGGCGTGTAAGGGAGCAGCCAGTATAAGGGAGGAGGCGTGTAAGGGAGCAGCCAGTATAAGGAAGGAGGCGTGTAAGGGAGCAGCCAGTATAAGGGAGGAGGCGTGTAAGGGAGCAGCCAGTATAAGGAAGGAGGCGTGTAAGGGAGCAGCCAGTATAAGGGAGGAGGCGTGTAAGGGAGCAGCCAGTATAAGGTAGGAGGCGTGTAAGGGAGCAGCCAGTATAAGGGAGGAGGCGTGTAAGGGAGCAGCCAGTATAAGGGAGGAGGCGTGTAAGGGAGCAGCCAGTATAAGGAAGGAGGCGTGTAAGGGAGCAGCCAGTATAAGGGAGGAGGCGTGTAAGGGAGCAGGCAGTATAAAGGAGGAGGCGTGTAAGGGAGCAGCCAGTATAAGGGAGCAGCCAATATAAGGGATGAGGCGTGTGAGGGCGGACGAGGAGCCAATCTGAATAGAGTTGACGTGTGTGAGTGACAGTCCCTCAGGTGACAGTGAGTGACGGTCCCTCATGAGACAGGCAAACAGTGTCACATCTTTTATCCGATCATTTCCGTCACTCCTTCTTGGTTGTGTGTTGACGGGTCACCTATACTGTGGTCGACTCTGGTAATATTATCATTATTTATTTAAGTTACCTGTATCTGGTGGTGGTGGTGGTGATTATTTTCATCATTTTATCTCTCTCTCTCTCTCTCTCTCTCTCTCTCTCTCTCTCTCTCTCTCTCTCTCTCTCTCTCTCAACCAAACACAACATTCAGGTTTCGTAAGAATTTCTCGACTAAAATCAATTTCAATCACTTTTACGATATTTTTAGTAGAAATATTAACACTTAGCATTAGACCCTGTTCAAGGTACTTATACTTGATATATATATACCGTATATATATTATTTACCTATACCGTATATTATAAAAGTCAAGGATAAAAGTAATATATAGTTTTGTTTTAATCCTTGACGGTGTATTGGCCTTTGAAATATATATATGATTTTGAGTCAGTTTCTTATGGTTCCGTAATGTAGTTCAGATATACAGTACAACCTCCATCTAGCGAACTATATAGAGATGAAAATCCGTTATATTGAAGCACGTTATATGTGAAACCTCCATCTAACGAACCATATAGAGATGAAAGTCCGTTATATCGAGGATCCGTTATGAAACCCTCACCTAACGGATCATATGGAAGGAGGAGTCCATTATAGAGAGGTTTCACTATATCGAGAAAAACCAAAATGGCTTTAGCATTGTTGAGGGTCGCGCTGAGAACACCTTGAGCCCTTGGTCCTACCTGAGTCACTTAATCACTTCACACGGGAGACTACACCTGTTGTTGTTGTTGTAGTGATGATGTTGTTGTTGTTGTAGTGATGGTGTAATGTTCGTGTTGTGATGTTGTTTTTGTTGTTGTTGTAGTGATGATGTTGTTGTTGTAGTGATGATGTAA
>CAUDMG010003450.1:312500-335000 GCA_958450375.1 Homarus gammarus
TTTTTTGTCATGTGGTTCTCCTATTAGTGCCAGCCTTCAGTACAGTCATGTATGTAACTCTGTCGTGTTATTCATAGGAGAGTTAACACGTGTGCCTACTCCTGTCTCTCCCCCATCCTCCCACCTCATACACAACACAATATGTATTTCAACACACACACACACGCACACACACACACACACATACACCATTATCCGGATTTATGAAGAGAATTATCCGTAAAAATCAACAATACTGATGAATTTGTTGACTGATAGACACACCATAACAGAGTCAATGGTTATGGTGCCTTGCGGGTCCAGGAACTAAATGTAACGAGGAATTAAAACAGGATTATGACTACTGTGTTTACAAACATAAAAAAACACATTAACTTTGATTATAGACATTTAAATAACATTCGCCGTGATTATAAACATTAAAAATCACATTCGCTTTGATTATAAGCATTTAAATATCATACACTGTGGTTATCATCATGAATACGATGCCAGAAGCCGAGAGAGAGAGAGAGAGAGAGAGAGAGAGAGAGAGAGAGAGACTGGGCCATTCATCTAGGACGCACATGCCGGCGGCGACTGCTTGACCAAGACTTAATATTTGACCACTAGGAACCTAAGTAATGGTGGTGGTAGTGGTGGTAGTAGTCTCCCGGCCACGATATTAACCCGGCTCTCAGTTCCTATATATACACACAATCACAAGTTCAGATACTTATTATTAATTCTTCTTTGACTGGGAGACTTATACGAACCCCCTACCACACACACACACACACACACACACACGCATACATAGATACACACCCCACCACAACATATATAACACACGCCCCCACCACACACAACACACACACACACACACACACACACACATACATAGATACACACCCCACCACAACATATATAACACACGCCCCCACCACACACACACACACACACACACACACACACACACACACACCAAAAAAAACGCACATGCAGACACAGAGGAGCCGTCACTCCACTAGACCAGTGGCTTGACAAACACCAACTATTTACCTTAGCCAGCAGTCAATGTTATCTACTGCCGATGGTGTCACGCCTAAGACGCGTCTCAGTTGGCTTCTCTCAGGCTGCTGGACGTGCCTCAGTCTGCTTCTCTCAGGCTGCTGGACGTGCCTCAGTCTGCTTCTCTCAGGCTGCTGGACGTGCCTCAGTCTGCTTCTCTCAGGCTGCTGGACGCGCCTCAGTCTGTTTCTCTCAGGCTGTTGTTGGGAGTTTTTTACCGTTTATAAATTAATATATATAAAAAAGTCCTCATAAAAGTTCTAAGGTATTTTCCTAAGCTTTTGCATATTTTTCATCAAAGTAATCGTGTGTGTGTGTGTGTGTGTGTGTGTGTGTGTGTGTGTGTGTGGTAGTGACAAGCAGAAGACAAGTTTATCATTAGTGTTGAAAGAGTTGTGTCACCTTTACTAGAATCCTTAACACTACCTAACCCAACCTAACCTAACCGAAATTATATATGCGAATGATTAGCGAGGAACTTTTGACAAACACTGAAGCATTAGAACGACATACTGTCAACACCTACACCATCTTTAAGACCTTCTTGACGAGTGCAATGGCGTGTTGGTTCTGGTGCAAGACGACCCTCCACACACACACACCTTGGACCTCAATGGAATTCTTGGAAGAGGAAGGAAATGCAACAATGGGCATAGGTAGCAGAGGGACCATAACACCTCACTCCTATAGAATACCTTTGGGATATCTTATAACCCAGGGAAGTGTCAACCGAGAGGAACAGCCATAGAACAGCACAGCACAGCACAGCACAGCACACTGCCTCTGAGAGATACCAGGACTGATAGCCACGCCACAAGACTGACAGCCATACTACAGGACTGATAGCCACACCATAGAACTGAAAACCACACCAAGGGTATAAGAAGTAGGTGGGGGTGGTAGAGGTAGGTGTAGTGGGTGTAGGGGTGGTGGTGTAGACGGGGTGGTAGAGGTGGGTGGGTGTAGGTGTAGTGTGTGGGTGTGGCCGGGTGTGGGTGGGTGTGGGCGGGTGTGGGTGGGCAAAAGAGCATTATTAAGCCTAATTTCCTCCATTACACGAGACCGCACTCACAACACTTAACTTTTTGTCCTGATTTTCCTCCTTTTTTCCCTCTTAAATGGGCGGCCTTATTGTCCTGGTCACACTTAACACCACGCCGCTCTGTGTGTGTGTGGGGGGGGGGGGGGAGGGGGTGTATGTCTGTGTTTTTTCCTTGATCCTTTCTACCACCACCACCACCACCACCACTACCACCACCACCATCATCATCACCACCACCACCACCATCATCATCATCATCATCATCATCATCATCATCATCATCACCACCACCACCACCACCACCACCACCACTACCACAATCATCATCTAAGGGGAAAAGAAACACATCTATAACCACACTAACTATAGTCTCAGGGCAATTTTATAACCATGATTGGACCTACAGCTCTTGTGGTCACTGTTAAGTGAGCAAATCTCTCTCTCTCTCTCTCTCTCTCTCTCTCTCTCTCTCTCTCTCTCTCTTACTTTATTATTTTCCTGTGTGCATCCGTTATCACTTTTCCCCTCTTCTCTCCCCTTCTCCTCCTCCTCCTCTCGTTGGATTCCTCTTTCTTCTTCCTCTCTCTCTCTCTCTCTCTCTGTTTTTGTTCCAGTGGTTGTTTATCTCTCCCATCCCCCCTTCCTCTTCCCTTCCCCTTTTTCCTTTTTCTCTGTCAGCTCTTTGAATCACTTCTCCCTGTCATTGACTCCTTTCCCTCCTCTTCTTCCTCCCTTTCTCCCTCACCCTTCAGTCTCGCTCCTATCTGTTTCTCTCTCTCTCTCTCTCTCTCCGATTTCCGTTTCTTCTCCCCTCTTTCCTCTCCCTTCCCTCACCTCCTGCTATCTCACTCTTCCATCCATTGCCTCACCCAAGAAAAGGAATAGATAAAGAAAAATTGATACACATAGATGTTGTCATGGTAACGGAGAAGTGTTGTCATGGTAACGGAGAAGTGTTGTCATGGTAACGAAAGTGTGTTGTCATGGTAACGGAGAAGTGTTGTCATGGTAACGAAGAAGTGTTGTCATGGTAACGGAGAAGTGTTGTCATGGTAACGAAGGTGTGCTGCCATGGTAACGAAGAAGTGTTGTCATGGTAACGAAGAAGTGTTGTCATGGTAACGGAGAAGTGTTGTCATGGTAACGAAGGTGTGCTGCCATGGTAACGAAGAAGTGTTGTCATGGTAACGAAGAAGTGTTGTCATGGTAACGAAAGTGTGTTGTCATGGTAACGGAGAAGTGTTGTCATGGTAACGAAGGTGTGCTGCCATGGTAACGAAGAAGTGTTGTCATGGTAACGAAGAAGTGTTGTCATGGTAACGAAGAAGTGTTGTCATGGTAACTAAGACAAAACATAACCTTGATATCGTAAAGACAAATATTTTCTTTTAGGTAACATGAAGATATATTGAGTAGGATGCTATCTTGTAGTAACGTAACACCAAGAACAGAGAACATAACATCATTAACAGAACATAACATCATTAACAGAACATAACATCATTAACAGAACATAACATCATTAACAGAACATAACATCATTAACAGAACATAACATCATTAACAGAACATAACATCATTAACAGAACATAACATCATTAACAGAACATAACATCATTAACAGAACATAACATCATTTACAGAACATAACATCATTTACAGAACATAACATCATTAACAGAACATAACATCATTTACAGAACATAACATCATTAACAGAACATAACATCATTAACAGAACATAACATCATTTACAGAACATAACATCATTAACAGAACATAACATCATTTACAGAACATAACATCATTAACAGAACATAACATCATTAACAGAACATAACATCATTAACAGAACATAACATCATTAACAGAACATAACATCATTAACAGAACATAACATCATTTACAGAACATAACATCATTAACAGAACATAACATCATTTACAGAACATAACATCATTAACAGAACATAACATCATTAACAGAACATAACATCATTAACAGAACATAACATCATTAACAGAACATAACATCATTAACAGAACATAACATCATTAACAGAACATAACATCATTTACAGAACATAACATCATTAACAGAACATAACATCATTAACAGAACATAACATCATTTACAGAACATAACATCATTAACAGAACATAACATCATTAACAGAACATAACATCATTAACAGAACATAACATCATTAACAGAACATAACATCATTAACAGAACATAGCATCATTAACAGAACATAACATCATTAACAGAACATAACATCATTAACAGAACATAACATCATTAACAGAACATAACATCATTAACAGAACATAACATCATTAACAGAACATAACATCATTAACAGAACATAACATCATTAACAGAACATAACATCATTAACAGAACATAACATCATTAACAGAACATAACATCATTAACAGAACATAACATCATTAACAGAACATAACATCATTAACAGAACATAACATTTTAAAGTTATGTGACAGGTGAAATTGTCTTCTTAAAGCTGATGTTATGATGTTGAGGAAGAGGAAGCGATGTTTTTAGCGCCACTGAGGAAGAACATTGATGTGTGTGTGAAAACAAAAATGGAAACAAAAAAACTGCAAGAATTTTTTTTTCTTCAGATTTGTTAAGCAGATGTTGTCTAAAACTAATTGAGGGTGGAAAGTGGTGGCAGTTGGCAGTGTTGGGAGGAGTTGGATGTTGTCTTGGCAGCTGAGTAAAAGTGGATGAGTGGATGAGGCTAACCAGAGAAATATGGATAAGTGGGTGACGGTAACTAGAGAAATATGGATAAGTGGGTGACGGTAACGAGAGAAATATGGATAAGTGGGTGACGGTAACTAGAGAAATATGGATAAGTGGATGAGGGTGACTGGAAAAAAGTGGATGATGAGTGGATGAAACTGAGTATTGGGATGGAGCTGGTACCTGGGAGAACCACAGGTAAGATTAATTAAGAGTCGAGAGGAAGAAGAGGAAGGTATTGTCTTGGAGAGATAGAGAGAGAGGGAAGAATATAGAGAGAGGGAGGAAGAGAGAGGAGGGAGGGAGCCATCATCTTGGAGCCATAGAGAGGGAGGGGTTATTGATATGTATGGAGAATTGGAGTGGGGGGGAGGAGAGTCATTGAGAGGGAGGAGAGCTATTGAGAGGGAGAGTGGTGTTGATGTGTATAAAGAAAGAAGGAAGAGAGAGGGAGAGAGGCCATCGTCTTAGAACCATAGACTGTCGAAGCTAATTACACTAAGTAACGAGCCAATTAGAGTAACAGGCTCTAAGTGATTTCAATAAGGGCGTTTTTAGCACAGTCTCGGATCAATATAGTGAATCTGTTTATATTGACGGACCTTAAAACAATGTCTGTCTGTCTGTCTGTCTGTCTGTCTGTCCAATATGAGTGTGTTTAAGGTGTAGTTAAGACATTCTCCTCTATCTATTTATCTGTATACGGGTAACTCTCCCTCCCTCACCTCCCTCCCTCTCTCCCTCACCCCCCTCCCTCTCTCCCTCACCCCCCCTCCCTCTCTCCCTCACCCCCCTCTTTCCCTCTCTCCCTCCCTCACCTCCCTCCCTCACCTCCCTCCCTCACCCCCCTCTTTCACCTCCCTCCCTCACCCCCCTCTTTCCCTCCCCTCTTTCCCTCTCTCCCTCCCTCTCTCCCTCACCTCTCTCCCTCCCTCATCCCCCTCTTTCCCTCTCTCCCTCCCTGTCTCCATCACGTCCCTCTCTCCCTCCCTCACCTCCCTCCCTCACCCCCCTCTTTCACCTCCATCCCTCACCCCCCTCTTTCCCTCCCCTCTTTCCCTCTCTCCCTCCCTCTCTCCCTCACCTCCCTCTCTCCCTCACCCCCCTCTTTCACCCCCCTCCCTCACCCCCCTCTTTCTCTCCCCTCTTTCCCTCTCTCCCTCCCTGTCTCCATCACCTCCCTCTCTCCCTCCCTCACCTCCCTCCCTCACCTCCCTCCCTCACCCCCCTCCCTCACCTCCCTCCCTCACTTCCCTCCCTCACCCCCCTCCCTCACCTCCCTCCCTCACCTCCCTCTTTCCCTCTCTCCCTCCCTGTCTCCATCACGTCCCTCTCTCCCTCCCTCACCTCCCTCCCTCACCTCCCTCCCTCACCTCCCTCCCTCCCCCCTCCCTCACCCTCTCCCTCCCTCACCTCCCTCCCTCACCTCCCTCCCTCACCTCCCTCCCTCACCTCCCTCCCTCACCTCCCTCCCCCACCACCCTCCTTCCCTCCCTCCCTCACCACCCTCCCTCACCACCCTCCTTCCCTCCCTCCCTCACCTCCCTCCCTCACCCCCCTCCCTCACCTCCCTCCCTCACCTCCCTCCCTCACCTCCCTCCCTCACCCCCCTCTTTCACCTCCCTCCCTCACCTCCCTCTTTCACCTCCATCCCTCACCCCCCTCTTTCCCTCCCCTCTTTCCCTCTCTCCCTCCCTCTCTCCCTCACCTCCCTCTCTCCCTCACCCCCCTCTTTCACCCCCCTCCCTCACCCCCCTCTTTCTCTCCCCTCTCCCTCTCTCCCTCCCTGTCTCCATCACGTCCCTCTCTCCCTCCCTCACCTCCCTCCCTCACCTCCCTCCCTCACCTCCCTCCCTCACCACCCTCCCTCACCCCCCTCCCTCACCTCCCTCCCTCACCTCCCTCCCTCACCTCCCTCCCTCACCACCCTCCCTCACCTCCCTCCCTCACCTCCCTCTTTCCCTCTCTCCCTCCCTGTCTCCATCACGTCCCTCTCTCCCTCCCTCACCTCCCTCCCTCACCTCCCTCCCTCACCCCCCTCCCTCACCTCCCTCCCTCACCCCCCTCCCTCACCTCCCTCCCTCACCCCCCTCCCTCACCTCCCTCCCTCACCTCCCTCTTTCCCTCTCTCCCTCCCTGTCTCCATCACGTCCCTCTCTCCCTCCCTCACCTCCCTCCCTCACCCCCCTCTTTCACCTCCCTCCCTCACCCCCCTCTTTCCCTCCCCTCTTTCCCTCTCTCCCTCCCTCTCTCCCTCACCTCTCCCTCCCTCACCTCCCTCCCTCCCTCACCTCACTCCCTCACCTCCCTCCCTCACTCCCCTCTTTCCCTCTCTCCCTCTCTGTCTCCCTCACCTCCCTCACCTCCCTCCCTCACCCCCCTCCCTCACCCCCCTCCCTCACCCCCCTCCCTCACCTCCCTCCCTCACTCCCCTCTTTCCCTCTCTCCCTCCCTGTCTCCCTCACCTCCCTCACCTCCCTCCCTCACCTCCCTCCCTCACCCCCCTCTTTCCCTCTCTCCCTCCCTGTCTCCCTCCCTCCCTCCCTCTCTCCCTCCCTCTCTCCCTCTCTCTCTCCCTCACCTCTCTCCCTCCCTCTCCTCACTGTCATTCTTTATCTCCCGGCAACTCGCTGAGGGCAGCATCTGACGTTAGCGACACTCGGGCCATCATCCTTTAGATAACTCTGAAGGTTTGATTCCACTTTAATAGTTATACTGGAGATGGCAGTTTGGGGACGACGATTGGGGACTGGGGATGATAGAGGGCTGGGTCTGGCATTATGTGTGTGTCAGCCAGAGTGCCACCGTGCCATGCCAGTAGGTGCCACATCGCTACTAATGCCTCGTTAAAGATGTCCTGTGATACTTAAAGTGAGGCCGTTGATGTGGCTTTCTGTGTGCATGTTAATGATCTACTCTTGTATATCCTCCTGAGCACACACACACACACACACACACACACACTCTCCACTACATTAAGTAATTGAGTTTATATACACACCGGAGTTACAGACTGTATTAAACTGGATTACAGAATGTATAAAAGTTTCTTGTCGTGGTCATAAAGTTACCAGTTTATTACAGCATTAACCTCATTCTTATTCCTCCTCTCATACACTGTCTCTTGTATTTTGAAATAACATTAATTATCATGATTTATATTTAAGAAACTCTAAACTCTTTATAAGACTCAATGACGTGGTGTATTGAGCCTTAAGTTAATATTTTTTTTAGTATTGTAATTTTCATGATTTATTATTATTAGGGATTTATTAATACCGTATTGTTAAGCGGTTATTAATTAGATGGGATTACAGAATTATATCCGAATGTTATTGTAATTAATTATATGTTAATTGTTAATGATTGTTTACATGATTACTATAAGGCTTTGGGGTAGTTAAGAGTAAATTGATAGATTTGGTATTATTACACTCATTAAAAGAAGTTTGTTTGTGATTTGTGGTGATTTGTAGATGTTCAGGCTAGGTTAGGTTAGGTTAGGTTAGGTTAGGTGACAGATTTTGGAGGGATAAATCCACTTCTATCCATGAGTCTGTATCGCTATATTGTGTCTGTTTCATTAATGGACTGAAAATACTGTTCCATTACACTAACCTTTATGGGATGGTAATATTTCACTTTTTTTTTTACTATAGATTATTATTTGTTTTTGTTTGTTATTGTTTGTTATTGTTTGTTTTTGTTTGTTATTGTTTGTTTTTGTTTGTTATTGTTTGTTATTTGTTGTTGTTTGTTATTGTATTTTTTTTTTTTTGTTATTCCACGTTTATAGATTGAGTGGTATATATAGTGCAATACCTATATGTATGTTTGTTTGTAAATAAGAAAACATTATATTAAGGATTGTTCATTGATATAATTAAGCATTTTATTTCTCTTTAGATAATAATGATAAAGACACAACAGAAGCATTAGTATAGAGTCTGGGGGTCAAAGGTTCACTCCCTCCTAAACTGAAGCAGTGTCGACCCTACATGAGATAAAACGACTCTTTCACACCAGATGAGTCAGGATCAGTTCGGTGCTTCATTCCTGTGACTCAGTTTCTTCACAGGGAGATAACTTTTGGCCGCTACTGTACAACAATTTGAAGCATTATACAAAGAGTTAAACCTAACCTAACCTAACCTATCCTAACCTAACCTAACCTAACCTACCATTCTCAGGGATTTTGTATCATTCGTTCAGTATTCAATAAATCACCGGAAAATAAAAATACATACTCGTATATATATATAAATCTTAACTAAATAATGCATAAAGACGGAGGTTAGATTAGGTTAGGTTAAGGTAGGTTAGGTTAGGTTAGGTTAGGTTAGGTTAGGTTAGGGTAGGGTAGGGTAGGTTAGGTTAGGTTAGGTTATTAAATCTTCCTCCCCCCGGCAATAAGTCCACAACAACATCCGCTATTACCCACCCTCGCCTCCTCTCATTACCGGATGCTCACCTCCACCCCCTCATTACCGGACTGTTACCGAATTTGTTAACTTCTTAATTAAAACAATAAATCATTACGATATTGATTTCATATGCGTATCTAATTGCTGAAGGTTAATTGGATAATTGGACTAATTATTGGCCAGGTCATTATATTGGGTAATTATCCCCCCAGATTACCTCATGATAATTAGGGTGCGTCCGGATGCCCGTCTGTCTGGTTGATGATGGCTACTCCGTACTCTTCTAGTTCCGCTGAGTCCAATGTACTCTGAACATAGTTCCCGTGGCTCCTAAGTACACTTGTTACAACTACTAGTCCTATTAATGATTATATTAACAGACAGACACACAGACAGGGAGATAGACAGACACACAGACAGACACACAGACAGACAGTAAGAATGTAAGTGTCTCGTAGGCTTGGGCATTGCACTGGGCTGTCTCTTACTTCCCAAACTGTATAGTGAGGTGCTTATTCTATAGCTGGGGGCGCCTTACTCAGTTACTACCCTCAGGACTCGAACTGGTGACCTTTGAGGATGGAGATAAGTGTTACACCCACTTAGCCACTGCCCTAGGTAAAAATGAAAGAAGATATAGTGAGATGATAAAGGGAAGAAGCAGAGAGATGGAAAGAATAAGTAACTGATAAATGATGAAGATGAGAATGGCGGGATTATCATGTTTAGGAGAACGAAAGAGGAGGTAATGAAACAGACGAATGAATCATCAGTCGTACAGTCACTGGTGGAATCGAGTTGACCTGTTATATAAGGCTGGGTCACCATCTATTACATAACCAATGTAACCTTTGACCGTTTCTCCGGTAGTGACCAAATTTATGTACACTGGCTGTCTATTGTAGAGGTACGGATCAAGACAGTGGACTGTAGACGGTAAATAAATTGACTGACAGGCAGACAAACTGAAACGGTCATTATACTGTACTTGGCATATATTTGATTTCATCAATTGTGACCTTTGACCCAGACCTGTGACCTGTGACCCAGACCTGTGACCTGTGACCCAGACCTGTGACCTGTGACCCAGGCCTGTGACCTGTGACCCAGACCTATGACCCAGACCTGTGACCCAGACCTGTGAACTTGTAGCCCAGAGAATACAACAGCTTTAGGTCTGATCACGGTGAATAAGTCAGCCGTGAACACTGTGGCTCTTTTGGTCCTGGGAGTTTGTTGTCGACACACACACTCTCTCTCTCTCTCTCTCTCTCTCTCTCTCTCTCTCTCTCTCTCTCTCTCTCTCACCGTGTGTGACGTTAGGTTAGGTTAGGTTTATGTAACTTCTAACCTCTGTTTATGGTATATATCAGCCTTGGTTGTTGTGCTGTTACAATAAACGGCTAATTATTGTTATTAATATTATTACTATTATTACATACATACATACATACATACTGTACATACATACATACATACATACATACACACATACATACATACATACAACAATAGACATAGCCACGAGACACGAAGAAGGTTGAGCACACACGACTAATAGGAACACTTGAGGACTAAATCACCTAATAGAGACTGGTGGACACGTTTAGAACAACACACACACAGACAGCTGCCAGGGACCAGGAGGCTGGGCGTGGCCTGGTAGAGCCTCTGGAGTCTGTTATAGGCACACACATCCACCTTAGCTGTGTGGGGGGGGGGGGTAGAGTGTGTGGGGTGGTTGGTGTGTGAGGTGGTTGGTGTGTGAGGTGGTTGGTGTATGGGGGGGTTGGTGTGTGGGGAGGGGTTGGTGTGTGTGGGAGGTTGGTGCATGTGGGAGGTTGGTGTGTGGGGGGTAGAGTGTGTGGGGTGGTTGGTGTGTGTGGGGTGGTTGGTGTGTGTGTGTGTGTGTGTGTGTGTGTGTGTGTGTGTGTGTGTCGATCTGTTGTTCACGAGTAATCTGGTAAAGCTGTAGCACCACGACACACAGACTGATGGCATTTAGTAGACTTAGCGTCGTATAGTGAGTGAGGGAGAGGGAGGGAGGGAGAGAGAGTGTGTGATTGAGATAGAAAGAGGGAGGGTATTTGAGAGTGTGAAAGATAGTGTGAGAGTGTGTGACTGAGAGATTAGATGAACAACATTGAGAGAGAGGAGAGAGAGAGAGAGAGAGAGAGAGAGAGAGAGGTGGAATAGGGACCTTTAAAGATGACGCAACATCACATTGTTGATGATCCATATAGTACACGGGAGACTCACCATCAATAATATAATATCCTCTGAGCTATTCACATACATCTGATGAGGTGTGAGGGGGGAGGGGTGAGAGGTGTGGGTCAGGGGGAGGGGGAGGGGGGTCAACACATGAGCACGGGCGGGTCTTGTCACTGCACAGTACAAAAGGTCAGAGGTTTACACGTTCGGGTATTTTCATCCCAGTACACACGACCTGTTGAGGGATTATTCAGATCCGATACAGAGCTTCTGTAATCCCGGATTTCCCAGTTACATAAAAGTATTGTTGATACTGATGGAGTGTCAAATGGTGGATGTGTACACGCGTGTGCGTGTGTGTGTGTGTGTGTGTGTAGGGAGCTATAAGTGGATGAGTGTGTTTTTGTGTCGTACTTAACAGGAATAATCTCCCATTAAACTTTTAAAAGCAACTGACTTGTTGGAAAAATAGAGATAAAATTATATGAATTATTATGAATGTTACTATAATTATTATCATACAGACAAGAAGAACCTATCATCGCCACAGAGTAAAAGATCTATAACGACAAAATACACTAAACTGACATACATACATACATACATACATACATACATACATACATATACTATACATACATACATACATACATACATACATACATGTGGGGTCCGTCTCCCGCCGTCACAACAACTGTCTTGGTGAAGAGTGAGGTGTCGTGACTGGTGGCGTCAAGGAGAGAACGGACTGTGTAATTATTGTGCCATTGACAGTGTGAGTGTTGTCTTGGCTTGTTCACTCAGGCCTCAACACTAATTAACGTAAACACTACATGTATCTCACGCGACCCTCGTTAATTAATTCAATGGTGGAACCCAGTTTGCAGCCCAGCCCAGCCCAGCCCAGCCCAGCCTGCAGTGTTGCCCAGTCCAGCCTACAGTGTTGCCCAGCCCAGCCCAGCCTGTAACTTAGTGAGGACAGTGATGCAGCCCAGCCTACAGTGTTGCAACTTAGCCTGCAGCTTAGTGAGGACAGGGTTACAACCTATCCGGCAACACAACATGTACAGCCGTAAATACCTGAAGTACTAACACGTCACACGTAGCTGGCTGGCTGGCTGGTTCTTGATGCTACGATACAGCTTCGGTCTCACCGTTCTGCCTACGTTCATCTTACCATTGGTTAAGTTAGCCATTTTAATTCTCTCCCTCATTACCACTTAAGGGTGAAAGTGAACTTATGAACCTTTGAGAATCTGGTTTTAATCACAGAGAAAAGTTTGCTATACTCTTGGGACTCAGAACCACTGAAACAAGACTCTGAATCAATGGAGCCTGACTGCTTCTCTCTTGTTCCGATCTGTTAGTAATTGCTTAACTCTCGGTAAAGTTTCCAATAGGTAGTTAATTTACAAATGTTAATCTACTGTTTATCGCACTCCATCACATAACTTCTCCTTCCATCAGTCAAGTCAACAACGATGTATCTCTCACTCTCATCTTTGTAAACAGTGTTGACTTTATGCCCTTCACTGGTCCCCAACACGTCCTGTCCTTCAACTTGTTTACAGGCAGAAGAAACTCTTGATAAGCTTCATTTACTGTAACTTTAGTCACTTCTTCATCACTGGGGCCCCGGCTTCACCCATGGCCTTGTTTATAAGCGCCCTGGCCTTCATTGTTCATTCTTGTTTTTCAAGACAAAAACACAGGGGTGGGATTACCAGCCCCTCGCCCCAGGGACTAATTGCGCCTAAGTGGGCAATGAAGATCATTATATTCCTATATATGTGTCACGCCTTTAGGGTTAATCATCAGCTTAAACCTTGTAATGCAACGGGCGTTCTTTTACCAAATAGGGATAACATTTTGTTTTTGTTGTTGTAACTTAATGGAAATTAGTTCATAATGATGGAATTTGTTGTTTCATTTAAAATGTCGCTTACAGTAATAACCAAACTATACCTAAATTATATTAGGTGAGATTAGATTAAGTTAACACGGATTAGTACTGGTGCTTTTCATTTATAGATTGTAACAAGCGTTTCTACATGATGCTCTCTGTATATACGGATAAGTTGACAATAATAGAAGAGTGTTCTCTGGTCTGAATATTACTCATAAGGGCTGTACAATTTCCTCGTTAGCTTGGCAGTATTGGAGCCTTGGTGGTAAACAATTGCTCTCCTCACACTAGTTCATTAAGTGTGTAGTTCACTCAGAGTACCGTCCTCATATCTAAGGGTTGACGATCACAGTCCACTCTAAGCGTTCTCGGCTGTTTTTACCAATCATCCAAGATTTTGTATCTCTCCGGGGACCCAGTTTTTAATTTCATTCACCCATCCCAGTCTCTGCCTTCCCCGGCTCTCCTACCCTCAGTTTTACCCAATAATATTTCATTTATTATCACCCCATCCCTAGTTATATGATTCAAGTGAAAATATTGGTAAATGATCCATTATTATTATTATTATTATTATTATTATTATTATTATTATTATTATTATTGTTTGTTGTTGGGATTGGTGCTATTGTTGGTGTTGTTATCAGGTGACAAGCGTGAAATATGTAAATAAAATTAATTCTCATGGTAAAAACTGTAGGTGACTCAGGTAACGGTGTGTTAGGTGTTAATTAATGGCAGAGTAAAGGTGAGCAATGTGAACAATGGTGTAAACTAGTTCATGTTGGCAGTTAATGATTACTTCAGTGTTGTGTGTGTGTGTGTGTGTGTGTGTGTGTGCACTGACGTACCGTACTGAGGACACTAGGTGGCAGGGTACATATTATGAGGGAGGAAACGCTGTGTGGGACGCAGCGGGAAGACTGTGCGGGAGGAAAATCTGGGTGGGTGGCGGGGAGACACTGCGCGGGAGGACAATCAGGTAAGCGGGGTGTTGCCTCTCACAACACGTGGTGGCCCCCGCTGTAATATAAGCAAGCCAGAGTCTCTAAGGTAAATATCTCATAAAGAGGCGCCGCTTCCTGGACCCGCTGAGCGAGGCGCTGAGGGAGACGCTGAGGGAGGTGCTGAGGAGTCGTTGAGGGGGACGCTGGGAAGGCACTGAAGGAGGCGCTTTGGGAGGGAGGTACTAAGGGAGGTGCTGAGGGAGGGAGGTTCTAAAGGAGGAAGACGCCGACGTGGATAGTGTCGAGTCTTTCTACACCGGAGGCAATAACTCTTCCTAAATAGCATGGTGTCTCGGAAAAATGTAGACACACCGCCATATAGATTTACGTCTGGGTCTATATGGTAGTTTGTATACATTTTTTTGAGACACCTTGTATATTTGAGTAAACTTCCAGCGTGGTTATATTATCACTGTGTTTATATATATTTTTTATATATAAACTTTGTTGCTATTTATAATATTTTCGCTATACTTCTCATTATATTTGTCTATATTTTCAAAACTATTGGGTATTTTCATTTTTAGTTTGGTTATAGTTTCAATGCTATATTTTGGCTATATTTCACTATAGTTTATAAGTATCTGGCTATATTATCCATATATAAATAGTTTCTGGTGTTTTGTTATCTGTCAGGAACAAAACTTTTACAAAAGTCCATTTTCTCACCAAGTCAACAAAAATAATTCTGAAATCAATTTTTTCACATAATCAATAAACAAGTTAAAAGGGACTATTCTTTATCTTTATATATTACTTTATTTATATACTTCTATAGTTTTCTACATTATATAGGACTAATTTTATCTATTTAGCTGTTTATTTATTTATTTATTTATTTATTTAAATCTTTTTCTATAAATTAGTTGACACAAACATTTCTATAACTGACGTTGTTTATGTTTCACAGATGGGGGTTTCTGTACCTGTGAATTTTCATCTCCGTTCTTATTCAGTGGAGTGAGATGCTTATACACCTGAGCCCAGCAACGTATGTATATATTTCTGTATGTTGTACATATATGAATTAGTCATTTTTAAGCGTATATAGCTGAAGCTTTGCATACATGTATGTTGAGGAATATGTTATACTTTATATTGTACATATTCTTTACACATGATACCTACAATACAGTATTTTAGTTATATATGTATTTTAGACATATATGATGGTATATATTTAGACATAAGTATGCTGTATATATTATAGTATTTCTAAAGCCATATGACTGGTACATCATAGGATATATTTAGCCATATACATATAGGACTTATATTATAAAATGTCTTTAAATATATATAACTGGTATATGGCGGTAGAGTTGTATGAGACATGGGCGTTGGTATATGTGCCACAGGATGGACCTGAGTTTAGACTTATAAATCAATCTCTTTCTTTTATTCTGTGACGGTAGAGAGGTGAGGAAGAGGAGTGAGGGAGAGGAGGGGTGAGGAAGAGGAGTGAGGGAGAGGAGTGAGGGAGAGGAGGGGTGAGGAAGAGGAGTGAGGGAGAGGAGGGGTGAGGAAGAGGAGTGAGGGAGAGGAGGGGTGAGGAAGAGGAGTGAGGGAGAGGAGTGAGGGAGAGGAGTGAGGGAGAGGAGGGGTGAGGAAGAGGAGTGAGGGAGAGGAGGGGTGAGGAAGAGGAGTGAGGGAGAGGAGGGGTGAGGAAGAGGAGTGAGGGAGAGGAGGGGTGAGGAAGAGGAGTGAGGGAGAGGAGGGGTGAGGAAGGGGGTGAGGGAGAGGAGGAGTGAGGGGAGAGGAGGGGTGAGGAAGAGGAGTGAGGGAGAGGAGGGGTGAGGAAGAGGAGTGAGGGAGAGGAGGGGTGAGGAAGAGGAGTGAGGGAGAGGAGGGGTGAGAAGAGGAGTGAGGGAGAGGGGGGTGAGGGAGAGGAGTGAGGGAGAGGAGGGGTGAGGAAGGGGGGTGAGGGAGAGGAGGAGTGAGGGAGAGGAGGGGTGAGGAAGAGGAGTGAGGGAGAGGAGGGGTGAGGAAGAGGAGTGAGGGAGAGGAGGGTGAGGAAGGGGGGGTGAGGGAGAGGAGGGTGAGGAAGAGGAGTGAGGGAGAGGAGTGAGGGAGAGGAGGGGTGAGGAAGAGGAGTGAGGGAGAGGAGTGAGGGAGAGGAGGGGTGAGGAAGAGGAGTGAGGGAGAGGAGGGGTGAGGAAGGGGAGTGAGGGAGAGGAGTGAGGGAGAGGAGGGGTGAGCAAGAGGAGTGAGGGAGAGGAGGGGTGAGGAAGAGGAGTGAGGGAGAGGAATGAGGAAGAAGAGGGAGGGAGAGGAGGGGTGAGGAAGAGGAGTGAGGAGAGGAGGGGTGAGGAAGGGGGGTGAGGGAGAGGAGGAGTGAGGGAGAGGAGGGGTGAGGGAGAGGAGGGGTGAGGAGAGGAGTGAGGGAGAGGAGGGGTGAGGAAGAGGAGTGAGGGAGAGGAGGGGTGAGGAAGAGGAGTGAGGGAGAGGAGGGGTGAGGAAGAGGAGTGAGGGAGAGGAGGGGTGAGGAAGGGGGGTGAGGGAGAGGAGGAGTGAGGGAGAGGGGGTGAGGAAGAGGAGTGAGGGAGAGGAGGGGTGAGGAAGAGGAGTGAGGGAGAGGAGGGGTGAGGAAGAGGGGTGAGGGAGAGGAGGGGTGAGGAGAGGAGTGAGGGAGAGGAGTGAGGGAGAGGAGGGGTGAGGAAGAGGAGTGAGGAGAGAGTGAGGGTGAGGAGGGGTGAGGAAGAGGAGTGAGGGAGAGGAGGGTGAGGAAGGGGAGTGAGGGAGAGGAGTGAGGGAGAGGAGGGGTGAGGAAGAGGAGTGAGGGAGAGGAGGGGTGAGGAAGAGGAGTGAGGGAGAGGAGGGGTGAGGAGGAGGGTGAGGGAGAGGAGGAGTGAGGGAGAGGAGGGGTGAGGAAGAGGAGTGAGGGAGAGGAGGGGTGAGGAAGAGGAGTGAGGGAGAGGAGGGGTGAGGAAGGGGGGGTGAGGGAGAGGAGGGGTGAGGAAGAGGAGTGAGGGAGAGGAGTGAGGGAGAGGAGGGGTGAGGAAGAGGAGTGAGGGAGAGGAGGGGTGAGGAAGAGGAGTGAGGGAGAGGAGGGGTGAGGAAGAGGAGTGAGGGAGAGGAGGGGTGAGGAAGAGGAGTGAGGGAGAGGAGGGGTGAGGAAGAGGAGTGAGGGAGAGGAGGGGTGAGGAAGAGGAGTGAGGGAGAGGAGGGGTGAGGAAGGGGGGTGAGGGAGAGGAGGGGTGAGGAAGAGGAGTGAGGGAGAGGAGGGGTGAGGAAGAGGAGTGAGGGAGAGGAGGGGTGAGGAAGAGGAGTGAGGGAGAGGAGAGTGAGGGAGAGGAGGGAGGGAGAGGAGTGAGGGAGAGGAGGGGTGAGGAAGAGGAGTGAGGGAGTGGAGGGGAGGGGTGAGGGAGAGGAGGGGCGAGGAGAGGGGAGGGAGAGGGAGGAGGGAGAGGGTGAGGAGAGGAGTGAGGGAGAGGAGGGGTGAGGAAGGGGGTGAGGAAGAGGAGTGAGGGAGAGGAGGGGTGAGGAAGAGGAGTGAGGGAGAGGAGTGAGGGTGGGGAGGGAGGGGTGAGGAAGAGGAGTGAGGGAGAGGAGGGGTGAGGAAGGAGGGGTGAGGGAGAGGAGGTGAGGGAGAGGAGGGGTGAGGAAGGGGGAGTGAGGGAGAGGAGGGGTGAGGAAGAGGAGTGAGGGAGAGGAGGGGTGAGGAAGGGGGGGTGAGGGAGAGGGGGTGAGGGGGGAGGGGTGAGGAAGAGGAGTGAGGGAGAGGAGTGAGGGAGAGGAGTGAGGGAGAGGAGGGGTGAGGAAGAGGAGTGAGGGAGAGGAGGGGTGAGGAAGAGGAGTGAGGGAGAGGAGGGGTGAGGAAGAGGAGTGAGGGAGAGGAGGGGTGAGGAAGGGGGGGTGAGGGAGAGGAGGAGTGAGGGAGAGGAGGGGTGAGGAAGAGGAGTGAGGGAGAGGAGGGGTGAGGAAGAGGAGTGAGGGAGAGGAGGGGTGAGGAAGGGGGGTGAGGGAGAGGAGGAGTGAGGGAGAGGAGGGGTGAGGAAGAGGAGTGAGGGAGAGGAGGGGTGAGGAAGGGGGGTGAGGGAGAGGAGGGGTGAGGAAGGGGGGGTGAGGGGGGAGGGGAGGAAGAGGGGTGAGGGAGAGGAGGGGTGAGGAAGAGGAGTGAGGGAGAGGAGGGGTGAGGAAGGGGGGTGAGGGAGAGAAGTGAGGGAGAGGAGGGGTGAGGAAGAGGAGTGAGGGAGAGGAGGGGTGAGGGAGAGGAGTGAGGGAGAGGAGGGGTGAGGAAGAGGAGTGAGGGAGAGGAGGGGTGAGGAAGAGGAGTGAGGGAGAGGAGGGGGGGTGAGGGAGAGGAGTGAGGGAGAGGAGGGGTGAGGAAGGGGTGAGGGAGAGGAGGGGTGAGGAAGGGGGGTGAGGGAGAGGAGTGAGGGAGAGGAGGGGTGAGGAAGAGGAGTGAGGGAGAGGAGGGGTGAGGAAGGGGGGGTGAGGGAGAGGAGTGAGGGAGAGGAGGGGTGAGGAAGAGGAGTGAGGATGAGGAAGGGGGGGTGAGGAAGGGGAGGTGAGGAAGAGGAGTGAGGGAGAGGAGGGGTGAGGAAGAGGAGTGAGGGAGAGGAGGGGTGAGGAAGAGGAGTGAGGGAGAGGAGGGGTGAGGAAGGGGGTGAGGGAGAGGAGGGGTGAGGGAGAGGAGTGAGGGAGAGGAGTGGTGAGGAAGAGGAGTGAGGGTGAGGAAGGGGGGTGTGAGGGTGAAGAGGGGCGAGGAAGGGGCGAGGGAGAGAGGGGGTCGAGATGGAGATAAAAAAAGCAGGTGACGATGAATGGAAAGGGGTAAGGGAGGAAAGGAGAGTAAGGGGGAGGGTGATGGGTGGAGGGGAAGAGATAAAAACGTAAGGGATGAGAGGAAAGAGAATTTGGGAGGGACAGGAAGGGAGGTGAGGAGGGAAGGAGGGAGAGATGATGATTAGGGTATGAATAGAGAATAGGAGAAGAGGTAGAGAGGAAGGGGCAGGATTGGATAACGAAAAGGGAAGAGAGGGGGGAGTAGAATGACTTATGAGGTATGAGAGAGGGGTGGAAAGGGTGTGAGGGAACGGGAGAGGGCCTGGTTGGCGATGGGAAAGGAAGAGGAATAGGTAGACGCTAAGAACGGAGTGGAACGAAAGGAACTGAAGGAAGGTGGAACAGGAAATGGAACGGAAGAAATAAAAGAGAGAGAGAGAGAGAGAGAGAGAGAGAGAGAGAGAGAGAGAGATAATTGCTCATTGTTATCCCAGACTTTTAACAACTCGGGAGCAAATTACGCCTGGGTGACTATTTTATATTCTGTTCAGGGTTTTAAACAATGACAATAATTGGTTGATGACGTCAGGGATTAGTGTGACAGAAGATAGAACAAAAAAATATTCCCTGATCAATTGTGTTGGAGTTAATGTGATCTGCGTTATCTGTCTGTCTGTCTGTTTACCTGTCTGTCTGTTTACCTGTCTGTCTGTCTCTATTGCCGAGGACGTGTTACCCTCTTTTTTTCTGTCCAAGGATTAATGATTTGGCTCTGTATTTTAAACACTCGTTCTGTTTAAACAAAAAAAGTGTATTTATTCTTTTTGTTGTTGTAGTTGTTATTGTTATTGATATTATTGTTATTATTGTTATTATTATTGTTGTTATTTATCATTCTCCTTCCCACACTTTAAATATTCATACACCTTTTTTTTATCACATCCATACAGCCACACATTCTCTTCACATTATTTCATCAACACAACATTATATTATTAACGTTTGTGATGTAAAGGTGAGGAGATGTTTATTAATTTATACACCTGTGAGTCTTAATACCTGAGTTTGTATGAGCCTCTTCTGTGTGGTGGTGAGGCTATATGAGGAGGTAGGTGTTTTGGTGTTTGTGTGTCTGTATGGATGTTTGTGTGTCTGTCTATTATTTTGCTTGTCTGTCTGTATACTTCTCTGTCTCTCTGTCTATATGTCTGCCAGCTGAAATTCTTACTATATTAAACATAATAACTCCTCTTTTTAGTAGTAAAGTTCAATGACTCTTATTAAGAATGACCTTGCGTGACCTTTTGTAACCTTATGTTTCCATGTGTGACCTTATATGACCTAATATGACCCTGTGTGACCTTTGTGAAATAAGCAGAATCATTGAAATTGCTCAGCTTCACCTGGCGGATTGACAGTCACCTGAAACATAAGAATAACCTTTATTTTTCTCTCTCTCGTACTTGTCAGCAACGTCAGCCCGCACAGCTTGACATTTCACCAGTAGAGAGAGAAAGTGTGTGTGTGTGTGTGTGTGTGTGTGTGTGTGTGTGTGTGTGTTCAGATAGACCAAACTTTTAAAGCTGAATTTTTTTTTTTGTGGAAAATCTATAGTCGACGATTTTTTTTTTTCGTTGTCAGGAATGATTGTAATTGGTTAGGTTAGGTTAGGTTACGTCAGCGAAGTAGTGTAGTTGTTAGTTGTATTATTTTTTTAATTGGAGGAACCGAGTTTTTTCCTTTTTTTTTAATTTTTCGAAGATAGATTTTAAAAATTTGTTCTCTCTATTTTCTGATAATTTTTTGGGACATGTGTGTGAAAAGTATCAGTGTCTGGGATAATTTGGGATCTTTACCTGGTTACTAATATGGGACACCAATTTTTATGGGTTCAAGGTTATTTTTACCCATACAAGAGAGGGATTAGTCTGTTGGGGGAAATTTGAACGATTTTTTAGCATTTTAGGGAATTTTTAAGGAATTTTAGGGAAATATTTAGAGAATTTATGGGATCTTGAGGAATTAGGGTGAACTTATTTATATTTTCTTGTAGTTTTAGAGAGACACTTTAGACATCTGTGCATTAATGAGACTCATTATTTATTTACGACGTCAGTTAGCATTATAAAGTCTATTCTTAATGCACTTGCCATGAGACTCGCTTAGCTCTGACACACCACCCTTATGGGAGTCTTAGATCTATAATCATTTTCTAGATGAGAATAATTAAGGCTCTTGAGACAAAAAATATTATAGAAGTGATTATATTAACTTTCGAAAATAGCTGGATCAGGTGTGTGTGTGTGTGTGTGTGTGTGTGTGTGTGTGTGTGTGTGTGTCTAATTACTACAGTCCAGGTGTAATATTGACGCCATTTTACCTCTAATATCACTGTTTTATCTTAACTAGTCTGATGTTTACCTGAATTTTAAATTAAGAAGAAAAAACAAAAAGTTAGGAATCTCTGTGAATCTTAGAAATGATGTAAACAAAATCCTTATATGTGTTAAGGAGGTTTTAGGCAGTCAGGCGTGTGTATATCTGAACTTTCTACACGATGTCTGTGTTTGTCGCGGTGGGAGTGTGTCACAGCGGGTTAGTAGAGTTAGTCGCTATATCTTAACGGGATCATGAGTGGCGTTATCTCTGTCTGACTGTCTGTTTGTAATTTTTTTAGTGTGTTTTGTTGCTGCTGGGTGAGGGAGGGGAGTGGGACGGACGGGAGGTGAGAGAGGGTGGGTGTGGGTGGGAGGGTGGGAGGGACAGGGGGGTAAGGGAGAGATGGGGAGGGAGAGAGGGAGAGGAAGGGAGGGATGGAGGTAATGTAGATAAAATGTGGAGAAAATGAATAAAAAAAAACGAAAGCAGAAAAAAACACAGTTAAGCTTATTACTTTTTAAATATATTCATACATAAACCCTTGTTCTATGCAAATACTGTCATACACGGCTGATATACAACAATACAAACCAAGCGTGTGTATGATCCCTTCTCTCGTGTATTTTCACTTTAATACACAAAAACTTCCCATTACTTTCAAAATTCCGGATGAAAAAGTATATAAAACTTTTAGAAATTCATGAGGATTGAATTTCAGTCTATGTATATTTCATTCGTGCTGATGTGAGTGACTTGTGTTACTTTATGTAAATTAGGTAAAACACGGGTGTAGTTCCCGCTCGAGGGTGTAGGGTAGGTTAGGCTAGGTTAGGTTTAGGTTAGGTTAGGTTCCTTCCACCTGATAATTTTATAGTAGTGAAGATGATGTGGTGTGCTATTGTTGTCGAGTTTGTTGTATAGTGAAGGATTTTTGGCTACGTCTTGTCTTACTTCTCGTAGACTGTGTGTGTGTGTGTG
>CAUDMG010003450.1:340000-485000 GCA_958450375.1 Homarus gammarus
TTGGTGCAGGGGGGTGATGGTGAAGGCTGGAGAAGGGGGTGATGGTGAAGGCTGGTGCAAGGGGTGATGGTGAGGTGTGGTGGTGAAGGCTGGTGCAGGGGGGTGATGGTGAAGGCTGGAGAAGGGGGTGATGGTGAGGTGTGATGGTGAAGGCTGGTGCAAGGGGTGATGGTGAGGTGTGGTGGTGAAGGTTGGTGCAGGGGGGTGATGGTGAAGGCTGGAGAAGGGGTGATGGTGAGGTGTGATAGTGAAGGTTGGTGAAGGGGGTGATGATGAGGTGTGATAGTGAAGGCTAGTGCAGGGGGGTGATGATGAGGTGTGATAGTGAAGGTTGGTGCAGGGGGTGATGGTGAGGTGTGATAGTGAAGGCTGGTGCAGATGATGATGGTGAGGTCTAGTGGTGATGAAGGTAACATTCTCCCTTCACCACCTTACATCACTACCATCTTTAACCAACAGGTGAAATAACAGAAGTCTATACCAAATCCTCCTCTCGTCCAATGATCCAAGCTTGACCTCGATCTTCCTCAGCAAATCCCAAATAATCCTCACGGTCAGTATTATGGACGTGGCTGAAGAAGAAGAAGACCCCTCACTTGGGATAATCTTGGCCAAATATATCCAGAGGTGAGAAATGAATGAAAGAAATTACCTGGAGGAATCTTGTGTTGCTTAATATAATCCAGTGTGTGTTTTAATACTTATATTATTTAATGATTACTAACATTCAGACTGACAATAACATCAAATAAACATCTATGATTTCTTATCTTTTCATCAATTTAGATAAGACTATGTTAGGTTAAAGACTTATATATGAACAGTATGATATAGAGGTTTGTGAAAGGATAGCTAGTTGAAGTGGGCAAGCTTGTAAGATAAGCCGTAGTAATTGGTCCAACCCTGAGAGTCTACGAGCCCATGGTAGTGGTGGGGTTGGGGTGGGTAGTGACACAAAACCCTAAGAATACCATTGACTTTTGATTGCGGATAAGCTTGTTCCTATACTCCATGTTGAAGCTTTTATTACCTTGAACACCTGTTATGTATCGTTCAGACTCGGGAACACCTGTAGCACACCTGTTGATTGATATTGATAATGAAACAGTTTATTTATTTGTTATTATTCATTATAGTTCTACAACAGTAACCATTCACTTAGAGGAAAACATGGGTGCCATTATTATCCACAAGTGAATACATATTTAAATATAGATACCTTAATTGGACACCTGGACGACACCTTGATTGGATACCTGGACGACACCTTGATTGGACACCTGTACTATACGTTGATTGGACACCTGTACGATACCTTGAGTGGACACCTGGACGACACCTTGAGTGGACACCTGGACGACACCTTGATTGGACACCTGGACGACACCTTGATTGGACACCTGTACTATACGTTGATTGGACACCTGCACGATGCCTTGATTGGACACCTGGACGACACCTTGATTGGAGACCTGGATGACACCTTGATTGGACACCTGTACTATACGTTGATTGGACACCTGGATAATACCTTGATTGGACACCTGTACGATACCTTGAGTGGACACCTGAACGATACCTTGATTGGACACCTGGATAATACCTGAATTGGACACCTGGGCGACACCTTGATTGGACACCTGAACAATACCTTATTTAGACACCTGGACAACACCTTAATTGGACACCTGTACAATACTTTGATTGGACACCTGGACAATACCTTAATTGGACACCTGGACAATACCTTAATTGAACACCTGTACGACACCTTGCTTGGACACCTGATATGTACAAGGAGCACCTCACGTCACCACCTACCCCCACCAATATCTTCCCCCTACGACATCTCACGACATGAATACAATAAGAGATCAGTTCACCTCAAGATAACATGACAATAATACATTTTGAGGTGAATTCAATAGTAAAATATCAAGTGATGAAACTATAAAGCATTTAGGGAGGAGAGCTAATAGTGTGTATGTGTGTGTGTGTATGTGTGTGTGTGTGTGTGTGTGTGACGGTGAAGAGGGTGGAGGAGAAAGGCAGCACCCCGGCCGCCACTCACTCCAGGCATTTTTCTTCTTCTTTCTTTTCTGTCTTTAGTTCTTTCTTTCATTCGTTATTTCTTTCCTTTTTTTCTTTTTTCCTGTTTATTTTTTATTTTTTTATTTTTATTTTTTGACTCTCTCTCTCTCTCTCTCTCTCTCTCTCTCTCTCTCTCTCTCTCTCTCTCTCTCTCTCTCTCTCTCTCTCTCTCTCTCTCTCTCTGCTGGCATAATCTACCTTAATTTTACCAGAAAACAAATAATAAACATCTAAGAATAAAAGAAATAAGACAAAGAAAACAATAATTGGAAAAATACAGTAAAAACAGAGATGGGAAACAGACATAAAGATGATAACGGTGAATAAAGATATTGATAAATAAGATAATAAAGATAATAAAATGAGAGAGATAAATAAGAGAAGGAAGAGTTAAATCAGAACTCTGGAAAATTGCAAAAGTTTAGAAAGTTTTAATTACTGTGAATTTCCCCCCTTTTTTTTTTCCCTCTTAATTGTTCCTATTTGAAACTTATCTAATTTCTGTTCTAATTATTGAGTTAAAATATCAGGCAGGATATAATGGTGGATAGATCTTTTACCAGGATATATAATGATGGGTAGTTTATTCACTGTGAGGCTGGTACACACACACACACACACACACACACACACACACACACACACTAACCTAACCTAACCCCCAGGTATCGTTATGGAGTTTAATTAACAGGTGAAAAATCCCTAAAGCTTCCAATATTCTTAATTAGTTTTACCTAAATATTGTTTTTACCTTCAATAGCAGATATACCTGTACAGTATAACTTAAATTGGTAACGTTTGTTCTTCATTTATCTTACCTGAGCTAATTATCTACCTGCCTCTTACAGTACGCCCAGGTAGGTGAGTTCTTTGTGTGGGATTATTATTCCTTACAAGATGTTTCCCCCTTCTACCTATCCATTCTCCCCTTTCTCTCTTTCTCTCTTCCATTTCCCCTTCCATTCTTTCTTCTCCTAAATCTCTTCCTCCACCCTTTCATCCCATCTCTCTTCCATCTCCCCTTCCACCCTTTCTCTCATATACTACCCCTTAAACATCCTACACTACCCCTTAGAAATCCTACAGTCGCATCCTTCACCAGCCGTGTGTCGAGTTAAACATCCGACCATACACTCCTACCAACATCACCACTACATCAATGCCCAGCTTGTAGCGCCAATCCCAAGGTTACAAGTATAGTGTTGTATAGTGGCCACAAGAGTATAGTGTTGCATAATGGCCACAAGAGTATAGTGTTGTATAGTGGCCACAAGAGTATAGTGTATAGTTGCCACAAGAGTATTGTGTATAGTGGCCACAAGAGTATAGTGTTGTTGCATAATGGCCACAAGAGTATAGTGTTGTATAGTGGCCACAAGAGTATAGTGTTGTATAGTGGCCACAAGAGTATAGTGTTGTATAGTGGCCACAAGAGTATAGTGTTGTATAGTGGCCACAAGAGTATAGTGTTGTATAGTGGCCACAAGAGTATAGTGTTGTATAGTGGCCACAATAGTATATTGTTGTATAGTAGCCACAAGAGTATAGTGTTGTATAGTGGCCACAACAGTATAGTGTTGTATAGTGGCCACAAGAGTATAGTGTTGTATAGTGGCCACAAGAGTATAGTGTTGTATAGTGACCACAAGAGTATAGTGTTGTATAGTGGCCACAATAGTATTGTTGTATAGTAGCCACAAGAGTATAGTGTTGTATAGTGGCCACAACAGTATAGTGTTGTATAGTGGCCACAAGAGTATTGTGTTGTATAGTGGCCACAAGAGTATAGTGTTGTATAGTGGCCACAAGACTATAGTGTTGTATAGTGGCCACAAGGTAGGTACATAGTTTTACGATTCTTATTTCCAGTTTTCTCCCCTGACTCATGCGCGGTAAAGATTAAGTTTTTACTACATATGTTTTCCGCTGTGTACCCAACCTCCGTGTAAGGGAGGGGTGGGTGAGGGGGAGGGGGTGAGGGGGAGGGGGTGAGGGAGGTAGGAAGAGGGTTTGGCAGGGGGTGGGGGTGAGATGAGGAGTTAGGGAGAGTGAAGGGATGTGAGGGGATGGGTGAGGAGGGGTAAGGGTGTGGGTCAGGGAGGGAGAGTGAGGGGGAAGAGAGGTGAGGGAGTTGTTTGTAATTGTTTATTTCCTCTTGTCTGTTTTACTCTGTTCTAGGAGTTTATTTTCGTTTTCTTTATGTTCCGTTTTCTGTCATCACTAAGGGTAGACTCAAGGATTTAGTCCATGATTTTTATTTTATTTTTTTTTACCCTCTGTCAATTTTGTCTAAGGGTTATCGCCATTACTTATCCTGTCTGTCTGTCTATCTGTCTGTCTGTCTGTCTGTCTGTCTGCCACTCATCAACTCATACAACTATGGATGGATCGACTACAGACTCCGTAAACACACGACCCTTACCACGCCAAGATGCGGCGGATGTTGCTTCTGTCAGGTCAAAGGTCAGGTACAGTCTTCTGGGTGTATTATGGCGAAGGAGTGTTTACTGTAGTGTAGATCTTGGCGTCGCTGTGTGTGTGTGTGTGTGTGTGTGTGTGTGTGTGTGTGTGTGTGTGTGTGTGTGTGTGTGTGTGTGTGTGTGTGTGTGAGCTGCTACAGACATAAGGATGATTGAGCCAGCGTGAGACAGTCTATGAGCAAGAACCTCACCTGTCCCCCGCCACGAGCCATAAATGATGGGAAAATGTTATTACCTGTTTTTTTGTCTCACCTGGTGGCGTCACGCGACTGTTTTCCTCGTGTAGCTGCGTCGGGAAGATGTGTCACCTAACCTAACCTAACCTCTGGCCGTATAACATGACTTACGTGTAATAATTAGTAATATAATCCGTTTCTTTTGTCATTTCTTCAAGGTATATAATTAACTTACAGGTATTTTTTTTTAACCCTTCATGTTCACACCTGTTAAATACCTTAATATCATAACACCTTGTTCTTGTTTGCATTATATACCTTTATTTATACTAAGACATTATTTTACACTATTTTACGTTATTTACACTTATTACTTTTACTTATTCACATTTTAACTTTTTCATCTGTTTAGTCTTGTGAGTTTACTTTGAAAATTAGTCTTTGGTTTAAGTTAACTCAAAGAAATTTAAAACCAGTTAGATAATGTCCACATGAAACAACACCTGTATGAAGACTAATTAACAGGTAAAATTGGACTCGTAAAAGCTACGAGACTTAAAAAATCAACTTAAATAAAGAAATATCCACAGAATGTATCACCAAAGATCAGACCCATTTAATCCACATCTATCAATAAGAGTTTTTGACACAATGGTAATAAGATTAACACATTTATCCCTAGTGATTAGTTCATCCCATCTGATAATCCACAGCAACATGAGAGCCCCTTACCAATCTACTCACCTGTGTTCCAATAATATTTTACCCTCATGACAAAACATAAAATATAGTCTCTAAAAAAAATAAATAAATTCCTTAGTTTTTGAACATACATAAAACATATATCACATTATAAAGTAAATATATATGTTTTAGAAGAGTAATGGATAGTTTATTATAATGAGTACAGCTAACGTAACAGTAGGGGAGATATCCGTAGAGTTTTGTACGCTTATAGATGATGATGGGTGAGGGTCGGTGGGCAGGTGGAGTCATCGGTCCTTACCTTTACGAGTGGGTGATGATGATGGGTGAGGGTTGGTGGGCAGGTGGAGTCATCGGTCCTTACCTTTACGAGTGGGTGATGATGATGGGTGAGGGTCGGTGGGCAGGTGGAGTCATCGGTCCTTACCTTACGAGTGGGTGATGATGATGGGTGAGGGTCGGTGGGCAGGTGGAGTCATTGGTGTTTACCTTACGAGTGGGTGATGATGATGGGTGAGGGTCGGTGGGCAGGTGGAGTCATCGGTCCTTACCTTACGAGTGGGTGATGATGATGGGTGAGGGTCGGTGGGCAGGTGGAGTCATCGGTCCTTACCTTTACGAGTGGGTGATGATGATGGTAGTGGATAGTGAGATAAATAATATTGTGTGTTTATGTTAATTATTGTTATTGTGATTCTTGTTACTGTTATTATTATTGTTGTTTTTCTTTTTGTTATTAGTATTGTTGTTGTAGTTTTGTTGTTATTATTATTATTACTGTTATTGTTGTTGCTGTTGCTATTATTATTATTATTAATAGTAATAGTATTTACTTAATATCACAACACAAAGCTGGTGGATAAACCCCGGTAAGCTTGAGAGAGAGAGAGAGAGAGAGAGAGAGAGAGAGAGATATGTAGTGTAGGTTTGAGAGGCTACAACTTTACTAATGTACTGAAGGATAACATAGCTTGAGCCAGGCAGCGGTCTTCTGTGTGTGTGTGTGTGTGTGTGTGTGCGCATTATCTCCATCTCTCTTCTTACCAGGGTCTCGCTAAGCTCTCTCCTGCCTCCCTCCAAAAACCTCCCGACTTCTCATATAACTTTTCCTCTTATCCTCATGCCGGGATTTTTCACCATTTTCATTTCAAGATGCAAATACTTTCTCTATCTCTTTCCTCCTTTGTTTAGAGATAGACTTTTTTCTCTCACTTGGGTAGATAAAGTTAGTTATTAAGATCACTTTATGTTATTAATAGTCTGACGGTAATTAATTAATATATCATTTAACAACCTGTACTGCACCGTGTTACTTGGGGGTTAGGTTAGGTTTAATGTTTACGTTAGTAGTGTGTAGATCCTCCGCTAGGTGGCTCTTGATACCAGTGGGGTGGTGTATTTAGGATAACACTGTGATTATCTGTACATAATAAGATAACTTAGTCAATATTTAATGTTTGTTATCGTACTCGTTCAACATTTAAACATTCAACATTCACTCAACATTCCCTCACACGATTCATGAGTGTCATTTATACTTTTATTCACACGGTATTCAAGTAACCTTTTCGCGACATTCACACGATACTCATACAACATTCACGCAACGTTCATCTAACATTCATTTAACATTAATACAGAATTCAGTCGATGTTCTTGTAATGTTTATATGTAACATTAACTTTACGTTCACACATTATTTACAGACGATTTGTATCACATTCACATAAAATTGACACAACATTCATATCACATTCACACAACATTTTACTTATTTAGATACCATTCAGATAACATTTGCTCAATATACAAAATTAAATTACAATTGACCTAACATTCAGTCAATATATATACAACGTTCAAATATCACTTAGACAACATTCAACATTCGCATAAAAACAGTAAGAACAACAACAACAATAATAATAATAATAATAATAATAATAATAATAATAATAATAATAAAAACAACAATAATAACAATAATTAACTGACAACAACAAAATAATAGTAATAATAATTTTCACACATTTATAATTACTTTTAATTTACTTTATCAATTACCCTGTACACTACTTTCCGCCTGATCACCTGACAACACCGCTAATTGCCACACCCACGTGCAAACAACCATTTAAATTGTTATGTACTCCGCTTTTAACAATTTCACGCGAGATAATTAATTCAAAGTATTTTATAGGATACGTAGTTGATATTTTCTTCATTATGTTTTATTTTATACGACTAGTAATGAGAAATATGTGAATGGGTTAGATAGGACAGGTAATAATAGACGGGTTGGAGGACAGTTTGCTAGCAGTCCGAGTTTTAGCCGCGGTTTTGAGTCCACTTCCCCCCTGCCCGGCGGAGGGGTAAATGGAATCAGTATCAGGGCACAAACTGGTGATCTAATTTTTCATTTAGTTTCACACGGCGGGTAATTGAGTACAAGTTGTTGATGAAAAAATGTAGTAATTATGTTCATTGTGTATATATGAATAGATACGTAGCTCATCCATTATCTAAAACATCAGTGAGCTGTTGCTAACGCGCTAAAAATTTATTAAAGTTGTTGATCATCAGAACTGAGGTTTAGACGCTTACCTAATATATTCAATTGTATAATACTAATAAATATTCAAAGCTTTACACTTCCACAGTTCTGGCAGTGAGAAAAATAAAGAAAAATAGTCTAGCTGGCAACTCCGCCTCGTGGTGAGCTCCGGCTGATTCAACTTCCACCGCTCACCAAAGTCAGTCTTAGCTGAGACGTAGTGGAGGGTTGGCTGTGTGTCGCTCCGGTGTAGGTCGTGGGTGTACTCTGCAATGTATGGATAGTTTATCGTGGAATTCAGTGGAGGGGCTTGTGACCTCGGCAATTGACTGGATATTATGTTATAAGTGTAACGAAGTGGATATAAGTATGATTATGAGAGATTGGTGAAACACATGTGTTGTTAAGAGAACTTTACACACTGAGTGCTTGTGAAGTTGGTGAATTTATCGGTGAAAATAAATAAAGTGAAGTTTTGAAGTACGATTGTTGTTGCAGTAAACTAAACAACTTCTGAACAGCGCCCAGGAGTGTACCAGCCATGGCAGAAGGGGAATAGTGTGTGTGGTGCGCCCGTGTGCCTCTTGGTAGGCCACACGTGAACCACCAAGATGGGCGGGGAGGATGTGGGCGCCCTGTGTGATGGTCGCACGCCCGTCTTGCTGTCCGTCCTGCTGGCCCTCACCATAGCTCCGTGTACAGGTAAGACTCGAGTGATTCCTTCAGTCTCTACACCTCGTCCTCCAGTGAATGTGTGAGCTAAAACACCCGAGAGTTATTGTGGGCGTGGGCGTACTGGGGAAGGGAGACGTCAGTAATGCCTCAATAAGACATGGTGTAATGAGCACAGTGTATTGAGCTTAGTGTAGTGAAACCCAGTGTATTGAGCACCAAGTTAGTAAGGTCTAGGGCGTGTATTGAGCACCGCGACGCACCTCGGGTCTATTTGTGACCACCACTATTGAACTGCTGGTGTACACGGCCTCAGGTGTGGCCAGTGTGTCGCTTTTGGGCGAATTTAGTGAATACAAAAATGTAAAATGTGAGTAATGTAATCCTGCTTCACTGTTGAGTGTGCTGAGCAGTTGTATTGTGCACACAGGGTATATACTGTGCACTTAAGGTATATACTGTGCACTTAAGGTATATATTGTGCACTTAAGGTTTATACAGTACACATAAGGTATATACTGTACACTTAAGGTTTATACGGTACACATAAGGTATATACTGTACACATAAGGTATATACTCTACACTTAAGGTTTATACGGTACACATAAGGTATATACTGTACACATAATGTATATACTCTATACAGACGTTATATACTGTACACCTATGACGCTCAGGGTGCTGGGTCACTGAGAATATAGCTACCCGTCATTATACAGGTATATACTGGATATACCGCTATATAATTTTATATATCATTTCGTTGCTCTCGGTCTAATTTTTATATGAAGAACTAAGATGGGTATTAAAAGTTTTTGTTAATTAGTAAAAGTTATCAAGTATAGAAAATAAAACAGTGAACGAAGCCTCAAGTGAGTGAATGAAGCTCCGACACACAGGGTTCATAAATGTAAACAAATAGAGAAAACAACAACAATACTAACGAGTGGTCAGTGTAAACAACGTTGTCTGAGGCGGCAAATGTATTAATATTATCATGAGTTTTATCTCAGATTTTTCGGGGGTAATTCTTATGTTTGTGATGAAGACTTTGTGATTTATGTTAATTGATAACGTAATGTAGGAATAGTTATTGTGTTACGTACGTTGTGAATGAGTGTATGTCGTTGTATTATCGTCACTTACAATATATAATCAGTAGTTTGGTCAAGAGAAGTGTAAATAATGTTACAATACAGGAGTGAGTGGTGGAGCAGCAGGGTGTATTAGGTAATCTGTGCTCGCTTGATGAGAACAGTTCAGAGTCGCTGTGTTTCTCTGTACCTTTGTGTGTGTGTGAGGTCGGGCTGCTGCCGCTGCCTGTAGGGACGGTGATATATTCTTGGAAAGCTAAATTTTTCTTGTTAACTTTAAGAGCCGCGAGCGTAAACCAGCCAGAGTTGGGGGGGTTTCCTGTACATCAAATATATAGTTTGTGTTGCTGTGTAGGAGGAAACATTAAATGGAAATAATTATACACTACATTATTTCCTAAGTTGATAAAGCCATAGTAGATTCATAGTTAATTATCTGAGTCACTTTATATGTTGAGATTATTAATTATTATTGTACTGCGTCAGGTTCTTCGTCACTGGTAGTTAACAAAGCGAATCATTTTATACAAAGAACACTGGAGGTGAGTTGATGGGGGGGAGGGGGACAGGTGATATCACAGGTATCAAACTTGCAGGTATTGAGAGGTGAGGCAGCTTGATGGTACCTGGTATTTTTTTATTTTTTTTCCCTTCACAGTTAAGTAGAAAATACAGGGACTGCGGCACACATTATTATTAACCATCAACACTAAGTATTTAATTATTCACACAAACAATGACAACAGTAATAAGATAATGAAAAAGGTCAGCGCGTTACATTTAAAGGTCGTATCTACTAGTGATGACTGCCAGGGAGTATGGGACAAGGGCGGGCTGTTAGCAGATGTTTTTGGCTGTTATGAGACACACCAGAGAAGTCACAGTCACACACAAAGGAAATCTGGGGTTAAGTGATATGCGGGTCGTTAGTCAGATGTCGACGTGTTCCTGCCTTGTTTATTGTCCGCCGTTCTCGTCTTGTGCTGATGAGGTTATAGACGTAATACACCCTGTTTCTTGATATCCGGCTAATTATATATACGGTACAGTACGGTTATGTATAATACAGTATTTGTATATAAACTCCACCGTATACACACAGGGTCTCGCTGCCTCTCGCCATTGTCACCATCGGTAATATTTGTAAAGTTTAAGAAATTTAGTTTTTGAGTTTATATTGTTTTATTATTTTTAACTAATTATAGCATCATCGATATCTTTTGAGCTTTACTTGGTGTTTCTTGGTGTGGTGTATGAGTGTTCGTATGTGAATCCTGTCAGCTCGAATTACTTAGTGACGATATTTTTCAGATTTGATTTTCATCTTAGCGAATGTCGTAACGGTATATGCATTTGTTTTTAGCTATTTTATTTATTTTATTTATTTTATTATTTTAATGGAAGTAATTGTATCCGAACGCAGCTTATTTTATTAGGTTATCCGACTTATTCGTTATACTTAAGAGGGTTGGGGGTAGATGTGGCCGAACTGGAGACAAACACACAGTCTTCCAGAGGTGTGTGTGTGTGTAAGAGAGAACTACAACGAATCCAGGTAAAAAAGTCACAGAAAAAAAGTCACAGGAAAAAAAGCCAGAAAAAAAGTCACAGGAAAAAAGAAAAGTTAACTATCGAATTCTCACATTTTTTAAGGTTAATATGTCAATCAGTTTCAGTAACCTAACCTAACCTTTATTACCGGCCACCATAAATTAATTGTGACTTTTTTTCCTGTGACTTTTTTCCTAGCCAAAATTGTGACTTTTTTCCTGTGACTTTATTACCGGCCACCACTACAACACCGGCTAAACCTTACTGATGAAACACCCGATAAACTATATGTGTGTTAATTGAGTCACCGTAATTATTGTATGTCCTTCCAGTGTTGTTGTGATGATCTACCACAAGTAAAGACACTGTTAGATGTTATTAATCTACAACAATACAAGGGGTTGTGATTGTGATATACGGTCTTTTTAACCCGATAATTTAAGCTCCCCGATATTGTTGATAAAATAGAGTCATTCAAAAAGTGATCATGATTTACGGAGTCTTAATATAGTCTTTATTACCTAATTAACATTTAATTTCTTACCATAACAAACTATACTTAAGCTTGTTGGAGTTATCTTGGAATTGTTTGAGGAAATAAGTGGTACTGTTCAGGTTAAATTCTGATCCGGGGTTCCTGAAGATTAGACACCCTAATTGTACCTGAGTGGCGGGGGGGGGGGGGTGAATTTAGTTAGGGTGTTTAAGAGTTCTTTGTCATGATCACAGTCCGTCCTACGCCACACCATCTCTCCTCTACCACAGTCCGTCCTACGCCACACCATCTCTCCTCTACCACAGTCCGTCCTACGCCACACCATCTCTCCTCTACCACAGTCTGTCCTACGCCACACCATCCCTCCTCTACCACAGTCTGTCCTAGGCCACACCATCTCTCCTCTACCACAGTCCGTCCTACGCCACACCATCTCTCCTCTACCACAGTCCATCCTACGCCACACCATCTCTCCTCTACCACAGTCCGTCCTACGCCACACCATCTCTCCTCTACCACAGTCCATCCTACGCCACACCATCTCTCCTCTACCACAGTCTGTCCTACGCCACACCATCTCTCCTCTACCACAGTCTGTCCTAGGCCACACCATCCCTCCTCTACCACAGTCTGTCCTAGGCCACACCATCTCTCCTCTATCACAGTCCGTCCTACACCACACCATCTCTCCTCTACCACAGTCTGTCCTACGCCACACCATCTCTCCTCTACCACAGTCCGTCCTACGCCACACCATCTCTCCTCTACCACAGTCCGTCCTACGCCACACCATCTCTCCTCTACCACAGTCCGTTCTACACCACACCATCTCTCCTCTACCACAGTCCGTCCTACACCACACCATCTCTCCTCTACCACAGTCCGTCCTACGCCACACCATCTCTCCTCTACCACAGTCCGTTCTACGCCACACCATCTCTCCTCTACCACAGTCCATCCTACGCCACACCATCTCTCCTCTACCACAGTCCGTCCTACGCCACACCATCTCTCCTCTACCACAGTCCGTTCTACACCACACCATCTCTCCTCTACCACAGTCCGTCCTACACCACACCATCTCTCCTCTACCACAGTCCGTCCTACGCCACACCATCTCTCCTCTACCACAGTCCGTTCTACGCCACACCATCTCTCTTCTACCACAGTCCATCCTACGCCACACCATCTCTCCTCTACCACAGTCCTTTCTACACCACACCATCTCTCCTCTACCTTCAAGTTCTAACATGGTCTCTTACCTAGTCATTTCCAGACCTAAACCTTCCTAATCATTTCAAGACCTAAACCTTCCTAATCATTTCAAGACCTAAACCTTCAACCTACCTAGTCATTTCAAGACCTAAACCTTCCTAGTCATTTCAAGACCTAAACTTTCCTAGCCAATTGACCATAGGCACTGTATTTTCTAGCCAAGTGTTCCAAGTCAGTTTCCTATTCAAGTGTTTCTAGCCGCAAGTCTGGTTCAAAGCCAACTGTTCCTAGCTACAGTCTTTCCTAGCCAAGTGTTCCTAGCCACAGTCTATTTCCTGCCCAAGTGTTCGTAGCCACAAGTCTATTTCCTACCCAAGTGTTCGTAGCCACAAGTCTATTTCCTACCCAAGTGTTCGTAGCCGCAAGTCTATTTCCTACCCAAGTGTTCGTAGCCACAAGTCTATTTCCTACCCAAGTGTTCATAGCCACAAGCCTATTTCCTACCCAAGTGTTCGTAGCCACAAGTCTATTTCCTACCCAAGTGTTCGTAGCCACAAGTCTATTTCCTACCCAAGTGTTCATAGCCACAAGCCTATTTCCTACCCAAGTGTTCGTAGCCACAAGCCTATTTCCTACCCAAGTGTTCGTAGCCACAAGTCTATTTCCTACCCAAGTGTTCACAGCCACAAGTCTATTTCCTACCCAAGTGTTCGTAGCCACAAGTCTATTTCCTACCCAAGTGTTCATAGCCACAAGTCTATTTCCTACCCAAGTGTTCATAGCCACAAGCCTATTTCCTACCCAAGTGTTCGTAGCCACAAGTCTATTTCCTACCCAAGTGTTCGTAGCCACAAGTCTATTTCCTACCCAAGTGTTCGTAGCCACAAGTCTATTTCCTACCCAAGTGTTCGCAGCCACAAGTCTATTTCCTACCCAAGTGTTCGTAGCCACAAGTCTATTTCCTACCCAAGTGTTCGTAGCCACAAGTCTATTTCCTACCCAAGTGTTCGTAGCCACAAGTCTATTTCCTACCCAAGTGTTCACAGCCACAAGTCTATTTCCTAACCAGTTTCAGTATTGCTAACTGTTCTCCTCAGCTTAATCTGATGGTCTCACTCCCAAGTCTTGTCCACTCTAGCCTGTACTGTACCTCCCTCAGTCTTATCATAAACAAGTTTTTTCCTATACTTATCTATATCGTTCTTTTAGGTTAGTGTTTTATTGTTGTTCTTTTAGGTTTAATATTTTGCGTTTGTTATTGTTGTTCTTGTTTAATATTTGCTTCTGTTATCTAGGTTAATTTAGGTTTAACTTTTGTGACTGTTAATTTTGTTATTTTAGGTTTAACTTGAATGACTTATTGTTATTTTAGGTTTAAGTTTTACGTCTGTTATTTTTCTTCTTTTGGGTTTAATATTTGTGTCTGTTCGTTTTGTTCATTTAGGTTTTAATAGTTGTGTATGTTATTGCTCTCTTGGGTTTAATATTTGTGTCTTATTTTTGTTGTTCTTCAAGTATAACTTTTGTGTTTTATTGTTGTTATTTTAGGTTTAACTTTTCTACATTTGTAATGTTATTTTAACGTGTTATTTTTGTTCTGTTAATTTAATATTTGACGTTATTATTGAGTGGCTTTACCCTAACTGCCTAGACCTCACATTGACCGCATTATCCTTCGTTAACTTTATCTTGAGTACATTGTGTCACATGTAGTACCAATACAAGAGTACTTTATCATATGTATCGTCAATTCAGGCGCAGTTTCACATGTAGTACCAATTTAAGCGCAGTGTCACATGTAGTACCAATTCAGGCGCAGTTTCACATGTAGTACCAATTTAAGCGCAGTGTCACATGTACCAATTTAAGCGCAGTGTCATATATACCCTTTTAAGCGCAGTTTTCTTCCTCTATCAACAAATCAGTCATATTCCAATCTTATTTCTGTCACGTCCCAATCGTAGTCACAGCTCGCCTCCTCACCACACACACTCTGATACTCCAGAATTTAATCAACTTTAAAGTATTGTTTTTATTTTGTTAAGATGTGTTGTACAGTCACCCACCAAAGTCCCGTCGCATCTTCTCTTGAACCACGAACCCCGAGACTCGTGAACCCGAACCCGAACCAATACATTATTCTGTCCATAAATGCTTCGGGTTCACTAGTCTGAATCTTGGGGTTCGTTGTTCAGAAGAGAGGCGACAGGACTTTTGTGGGTGAGTGTACATTATCTGGGGCAAAAGCTGATGATATCTCGAGCCGATATTTTAGGTTAGGTGATAAAGTTTGACCCCGACTGAGCGGTAAATTCACCTCTTCCATATTGAGTAACTTGGTATTAATTGCATCTCATTTATATGACCTTATCATAACGAAGGAGTCATTAAGGTAATCGATCTTATCTCTCCTCAATACCATACGCTGACAGGGTGTACACAGCTAGTTCATTAGGGTGGTGATGTGGGAGGAGTGTTTGTGGGTGGCTGTGGTGGTGATGTGGGGTGTGTTGGGGGTGGGTGGTGTGGGTGACTGTGGTGGTGGTGGTAATGATGGTGGGGGTGGTTGATGATGATGGTGGGGATAGTGTTGGGTTATTGTATTGATGTTTGAAATGGGTGGTTGTGATGGTAGTAGGGTGATTGTGGTGGTGGGCGGTTGGTTGTGGTGGGTGGCTGTGGTGGTGATGTGGGGTGTGTTGGGGGTGGGTGGTGTGGGTGACTGTGGTGGTGGTAATGATGGTGGGGGTGGTAATGATGGTGGGGATAGTGTTGGGTTATTGTAGTAATGTTTGTAATGGGTGGTTGTGATGGTAGTGGGGGTGATTGTGGTGGTGGGCGGTTGGTTGTGGTGGGTGGCTGTGATGGTAGTGGGGGTGATTGTGGTTGTGGCGGGTGGCTGTGATGGTAGTGGGGGTGATTGTGGTGGTGGGCGACTGTACAAGAGGTCAGAGAGCACAGTTGTTGTTGTGCTGTGAAAATCATTGTCGTTGAGAGAGAGAGAGAGAGACACGAGTTCTTGTTTTCCGTATACATATATTTTTTGTTGTTGTTGTTATTGGCGAGAACTGCTGTCAGACAGGGTGGAGGAGCGGAGTGGTGGCGGTCGTGCGGTTTTATCTTTGGTTACTTCATGTTTCTCTGGCCAAAGGTTAGGTTAGGAGAACAGGATAGGTGTTAGGTTATGAGGACAGGCTAAGCTAGGTTATGAGGATAGGTTTGGTTAGGTTATGAGGATATGTTAGGTTATGAGGACAGGCTGAGCTAGGTTATGAGGACAGGCTGAGCTAGGTTATGAGGACAGGCTAAGCTAGGTTATGAGGTTAGGTTAGGTTACGAGGTCAGGACGGGTTTGGTTAAGTTATGAGGAGGAGACTTTAGCCTTTGTAGTGGGAGTGAACGAGTTTGTGGAGTAATGGAGTAAGTACCGCTGGCTCTTATCCTTTATATATATGTGTGAGGGTTTTTGTGAATGTGTTGTAATATTCATAGTGAGGGAGGGAGGGTCGTGGTTAGGGAGGGAGGGAAGGTCGTGGTTAGGGAGGGAGGGGGTTGGTTAGGGAGGGAAGGGTTGGTTAAGTGAGAGAGGGAGGGTCGTGGTTAATAAGGGGAAGACGGAAGGTGGTCGTGGTCAGTAAGGGAGGGGGGCGTGGTTAAGAGGGGGGTCGTGGTTATAGGGAGGGGAGGGAGGGTCGTGGTTAGGGAGGGAGGGAAGGTCGTGGTTAAGTGGGAGAGGGAGGGTCGTGGTTAATAAGGGGAAGACGGAAGGTGGTCGTGGTCAGTAAGGGAGGGGGGGGCGTGGTTAATAAGGGAGGGGGGCGTGGTTAATAAGGGAGGGGGAGGGAGGGTCGTGGTTAATAAGGGGAAGACGGAAGGTGGTCGTGGTCAGTAAGGGAGGGGGGGGGGGCGTGGTTAGTAAGGAAAGGAGGGAAGGTGCTCGTGGTGTGGTGTATAAGGTAACATTGATAAGTTGGGAAGATTTCTGAACATGTTAGAATTGAACAGCGGCAGGACAGTACAGGTCTGCTTATAGCTATGGTACTATACATTGTTGACAGTGACCAGCTGAGAAAGTAGACATTATTGTTAGCGACCAGCTGAGTTAATAAAGGTAAACACTGGCAGCTGCTGGTAAGTGGGATGGGAGGGAAGGGGTGAGAGGGAGAGGGAGGGGGGTGACCTGACTCGCCCCCTCCTTGACGCTATGACTAAATAAGCTTCAGCCTACTCATGGTCAGCGCCATTTACGTCACCCTCACCGTCCAATGATTTATCGTAATAAACTCACTTTGGCTGAGACTGATCGGCTTGGTCGAGTGGCGCCATTCTGATTAGCTATACTCAGGAGCGCGTCTGATGGTGTGGTGTGTGGGCGGGTGTAGGGAGCTCTGGGTGGCGGAGTTCTGAGTGGTCGGCTGTCCAGTACAGTTCTTGCTTGGCTACTCAGATATCGATTAAACCACACTTGTGCTCACTGCCAGGTGTGTGATGAGTCGGCTACATACATACATACATGCATGCATACATATACATACATACATACACACTGTTTCTATTTGAGTGGATTTATTCTTTGTTAATATCACATAAACATTAGCTCCCTCCCACAGCTTATTTCACCTGTTGATTAAACACCCTGACGCTACCTAACCTAACCAACATTAACCGTCATAACCTAACCTAACCAATATTAACCACGTCATAGCCTTACTTAAACTATCTTAACTTAACCTAATTTAACCTAACTTAACCTCTGACCGACTCGAGACTCGGTAACCTGTCGACTGAGGTAGATGGTTGACCGAGCAAATTAAGACCTAAAGACTTAAGCTGGTAATCGTTAAGAGGTAAGACTTGACATTTTAAGACTGAGATTAACCCATTGGAAGACTCACATTACCCCGTTGAAGACTGAGATTAGCAGAGCCTAGACTGAGAACGACTGAATTAGCGATTAAAAGTCAATGGGATGAATGAATGACCGAATCGAATCAGGGAATGATTTAGGGGGAGGGGTTGAGGGCTTGGTTGATTGGAGAGACCCTAATCCCTTAAAGCATGCTGGAAATGGGATCGTCACCTAACCTCACCTAACCTAACCTAGCCTAACCTAACCTAATCTAACCTAACCTAACCTAACTTAACTTATATACCATGTGGTCTGGTAGGTAAGAGACGGGACCTCAGGACCTAAGAATGTGTGGGTTAACCAAGACCAATAGACCAAACCGGACCAGACGAGCGGTGATTACAATCTAGGGTTATGTGGTGGAGAGGGGAGGAGGGGGTCTTGGAGGGGTGAGAGAGTAGAGGAGAGGGTTTTGCAACATTGAGGGGCGGAAAGGTGGTGGGGGGGGGGGGGCAGCAACTCGACTTTTAGTACGTTGCAATAATTAACTAATCCTTATTTCACGCCGGTGGGCTCCTCCGATTGTAATTAATAGGCCAGGTGCAATGGTTCAATTATAATTATTGGGGTAAATTGCTCCACCGGTTTGGTTCAGGTGTGTTGCTGAGGTTACTACGGCCTGGGTGAGATTAGGGACGTGTGTCTGTCTGTCTGTCTTGAGGTTGTAGCGTGTTGCTCTCCTGTGTGGTCTGGAGGTCGTACTTGGAGGTAGTTGACGTCGTACTTGTAACATAAACTTCTCATGTATGGTCTGGAGGTCGTACATGTAGTATAAGACTCTCCTAGGTGGTTTGGAAGTCGTACCTGGAGATAGTCAGGGGTCGTACTTGCAGCATAAGGCTCTCCTCAAAGGCTGTGTTCGAGTCGCTATAACACAAGCATAATTCCACCTAAGTCCTCATGGTGTGTTGTGTGTCTGGGCTGGTCGTCCTACACATTATGGGCTTGATCTTATATGGGAGGTCAAGGGGGGGGGGTGTGTTTAAAGTGTTCAGTGAGAGTTGTAAGCCATATTGGAACGGTTAAAAGGTCATATTGTAGAGGATTTGACCTTATGGTGAGGTTAAGGTCATTTACGTATGACCTTGTTTGGATTAAAGTTTATTTACGGTGTGGTTTATGGTGTGGTTTTAAAGAGTTGTGTAAAAGCCTTTGTTTAACCTAAGATTGAGATACACACGGACACTCCAACACCCGGTTATGGTTAGTGTATGTGTGTGTGTGTGTGTGGGGAAAGTTCTCTCATCCACCACCTCTCCTAACCTAGCCTGTTAGATCATTCAACTTTGTGAGTAAACCTCCTGGCCTTTACACCAGCCCCACTACGCCCATACCAGCCCCTCCACACCCACACCACCCCCACCACACCCACAGTACCCCACCACGCCCACAGTACCCCACCACGCCCACAGTACCCCCACCACACCCACAGTACTCCCCGGTACATCTCCATAAAAGAGTAGGAGAGAAAAATAAACCGTTTTGGAGGATAATGGTAAAGGCGGAGGTGAGAGGTCACGAGCTATAACCTGGAGGCCAGTGTCGTCACGGCTCCACCTCTATCGCCTCATAACCTCTCGTAACCTCGCGCCCTGGGAGTCTCCTCTGGCCTCAGCCTCGTGATAAAACAGCAGTAAGTGTATGGTGACCTTGGCCGTAGTTAATGGTGGCTGACGGGTCGTGTATGGGCTGGGCCTTGGTGTGTTATAGTCACCACTGCTGGAGGCCTTGTATGTGATGTTCCTCCAACACTACGCCATACTTAGTTAGAATACGGTTATTTATTTATTTTTTATTTAATTTTTTATTTGTTTAATTATTTGTTTATTTATTTAGTAATGTTAGATATAGTGACATGGAATCGTTCATTTCTTTTCATAGCATAAAAGTTATCCAGTAAGTTACTCAAATATTTTGGTGACTTTACATCTTGTTTCTTGATGTTGGTCAGATGGTCGTTCAGCCGTGTGTGTGTGTAGGAGGTTCACAGGTTCAACACTCTTATTAACTGCAGCATTGTTGTATATATCGGTCATAAATAGTGCACACGACTTTTATTAATACCGTATATATGTATTTTTATTTTAACGGGAGGTAGCTTCTGTTATTCACGTTTAGTTTATGAATAATGTGAACCTTTATTGTACCAACCTGCACACAACACCTGTACTGAGGGTTAGTGCTTCGAGGGTGATCATGTTCCCCTTCAGGTCCTCCTCCAATAGGGTGTCGTCCTCGTAGTGTAGTCAGCCAGGCTATACACCCATCCACTACACCTGGTTGTTGAGATGTAACGTTAAGGTAACGTAGATTCACTGTTGGGGAAGGTTGTGGTGACAGTTGACTTCAGAATATAGTGTAGTAGAAGTGTACCAGCTTAGGGCAAGAGCCTTCCCCTCCACCCCGCTATTCTCCATGACGGGTCACTTGAAACTCTGTGGTGGCATTTTTGTGTCCCAACTTTTGACTCGTCTCCCAGAGGATCAAAGATCTCTGTGAACAACACCGGTCCACTGAATGCCTTCCTCTCCTTCACTGTAAAGTTGACGAGTATTTTACTAAAGTCAGCGTCCAAACTTCACTACAATGTTTCTGTGGCGTATTAAGAAACATTTTTTTTTTTATTGAGTGTATACTGTATTCCAGTAAGCTCCGAGGTACAGGTGAGAACAGGTGTGTGTGTGTGTGTGTGTGTGTGTGTGTGTGTGTGTGTAAAACTGACAGATCTTACAGCGCCCTACCTCATGACGGTATACCATTAACTGCACATAATTCGTATCACTTAACCTAACCTAATTTGACAAAATGTGAATCGAATTTCAATGAGCAGTAAAGTTACAGTCGGTAGTGATGGTGAGTTTATTGTCTGTTGTTGTGAGGTCGTAGATACACCTGGCAATTACTTTTAGTCTAATTGATCAGGTAACATCGGTGTGCTTGACGGTGGAGGCCGGGGGGGGGGGGGGGGGGGGGGGGGGGGGGTTGGTGCCTTCAAATTATCAATAAATATATTCCAGATAATTCAACTTTTTCACGACACATCCACAGGTGTGTCCACAGGTGTGTCACTAGGGGAAGTAACCAACAGATGCGGCAGATGTAAAGTTAACAAAACAATGATCAGCATTATATAGTCGCTGCACCCCGCCAGTTACCAGTCAGTCAGATGTTTGGAGTGTGTGTGTATGTCCTGTCTAGACTGTCAGAGCCGTGTACCCTGTTAACATTTTTCTCATAAAGAGGAAGTCAATCTCCCACACAGACGCTCTACCACTTTACATATCAAGCATTACCTTTAGCTGGTAGCTTATGTTATCCTTATAAATGATTCACTTTAGAACGAAGAGATGGCCAGAAAATGCGTATGTCTGTCTGTCTGTCTGTCTGTCTTTTCAGCAAGCAGCTCAAGGCAGTCTATTAGTTCTCCGCAACATCCCAGTAACGGTCTGTGTTGATTTAGATTAATAACTGTTTACACACACATAAGGATGAGCGCTGAAACTGATATAAATTATTCATATTTTTTGTAGAAGACTCAAAGTGGTAGGGAGGAGTGCAGTGAGGGGGAAGGGGTGGTAGGGAGAAGTGCAGTGAGGGGGGGAGGGGTGGTAGGGAGGAGTGCACTGAGGGGGAAGGGGTGGTAGGGAGGAGTGCAGTGAGGGGAGAAGGGGTGGTAGGGAGGAGTGCACTGAGGGGGAAGGGGTGGTAGGGAGGAGTGCAGTGAGGGGGAAGGAGTGGTAGGGAGGAGTGCAGTGAGGGGGAAGGAGTGGTAGGGAGGAGTGCAGTGAGGGGGAAGGGGTGGTAGGGAGGAGTGCAGTGAGGGGGAAGGGGTGGTAGGGAGGAGTGCAGTGAGGGGGAAGGGGTGGTAGGGAGGAGTGCAGTGAGGGGGAAGGGGTGGTAGGGAGGAGTGCAGTGAGGGGGAAGGGGTGGTAGGGAGGAGTGCAGTGAGGGGGAAGGGTGGTAGGGAGGAGTGCAGTGAGGGGGAAGGGGTGGTAGGGAGGAGTGCACTGAGGGGGAAGGGGTGGTAGGGAGGAGTGCAGTGAGGGGGAAGGGGTGGTAGGGAGGAGTGCAGTGAGGGGGAAGGAGTGGTAGGGAGGAGTGCAGTGAGGGGGGAAGGGGTGGTAGGGAGGAGTGCAGTGAGGGGGAAGGGGTGGTAGGGAGGAGTGCAGTGAGGGGGGAAGGGGTGGTAGGGAGGAGTGCAGTGAGGGGGGAAGGGGTGGTAGGGAGGAGTGCAGTGAGGGGGGGAGGGGTGGTAGGGAGGAGTGCACCGAGGGGGGAAAGGAGGGGGCGGTAGCGAGGAAGGAGGGGGGGGGGGGCAAGCCTCTTCACTCCGGCCCGTAAGTCTGCCGTATTTTCATTACATTATTATGCTGGCCGGCGGCAGTTCAGCGGCGGTCCGACACTTATACACTATTGTCCAGCCGCTTTAATTTATTCCATTATTTCCCCAAAACATTTCAAAGTACCGTCTCCCCTTCCCTTTCCCTCCCCCCCCCACCCCCTCCCCCTACTTCCTCCCCCTACTTCCTCCCCTTCAATAGAAAGTATCACTTCCCCTTGGTGGTGTCGGATCCCGCTTGGCTCTCGAATCAAGTAATAAAATCGTCAATAAATTACCGACGACGTTGAGAGAGAGAGAGAGAGAGAGAGAGAGAGAGAGAGAGAGAGAGAGAGAGAGAGAGGTTGCGCCCCATGAATCAGCAATAATCGTTTCTGGACAATAATATTAGACCATAGGCTGTGTAAGGGCTGGCGACAATGGGTTGGCCTGTCCCGGGGGGGGGTGGGGGGGGGGGGGGCTTCCACACAACCGACGGCTGGACCTTTGGCACTCTTGGACGTTTTAGTTTGGTTACGTCCATTTCCAAACGTCCAACGACCCTCCCTCCCCGTTAAACCAACCCCCGTCTCCCTCCCTCCAACATCCTTCTCCCCCTAACCTCTCCCCCTCTCCCCTCAATCTCCCCCTCTCCCCTCAATCTCCCCCTCTCCCCTCAATCTCCCCCTCTCCCCTCAGTCTCCCCCTCTCCCCTCAATCTCCCCCTCTCCCCTCAATCTCCCCCTCTCCCCCGGTTTTGGTAGGGGAGCTGTGTACGGCGTGGATGGTTTGTAGACACACTAGCTGCCCCCCCCCCCCCCTACCACCTCCACACGCCATTATAGATGCTGACAGCGTGCAACAGAGATGCTTATCTTAGCCGACCGTCCGATAATAGGTGATAGCAACTACGACACTCCCGACCAATCGTTAATCACCCCCCCTAACACTCTCTCTCTCTCTCTCTCTCTCTCAGCAGTTGATCTGAGGGTCGTTTAAGGTTTACTCTCTCTCTCTCTCTCTCTCTCTCTCTCTCTCTCTCTCTCTCTCTCTCTCTCTCTCTCTCAGCAGTTGATCTGAGGGTCGTTTAAGGTTTACTCTCTCTCTCTCTCTCTCTCTCTCTCTCTCTCAGCAGTTGATCTGAGGGTCGTTTAAGGTTTACTCTCTCTCTCTCTCTCTCTCTCTCTCTCTCTCTCTCTCTCTCTCTCTCTCAGCAGTTGATCTGAGGCTCGTTTAAGGTTTACTCTCTCTCTCTCTCGCTCTCTCTCTCTCTCTCTCTCTCAGCAGTTGATCTGAGGCTCGTTTAAGGTTTACTCTCTCTCTCTCTCGCTCTCTCTCTCTCAGCAGTTGATCTGAGGCTCGTTTAAGGTTTACTCTCTCGTTAACCTGCCCAGACGCCCCGCTGATCTGTGGAACGATAAGGTCACTTTTATCTCTCTTGTTCCAGCTCTCGACCCCAATTACAAGATAGCTGCAGTGTCTCGCCTAAGCTTAATGTGTCTCGCAGTTAAGAGAGACGGAAAGAGACATATTTAGCTGATATTAAAACCATAGTTCACTCAGGGTTTAGTTACAGGGTTTAATGGCTTGATAAAACTGTCTCTTGTCACACTGAAGCACATTTTACCTACTTTACCTACTTTAACCTACTTTACCTACTTTTACCTTTTTTAACCTACTTTTTACCTACTTTGACCTACTTTAACCTACGTTTACATACTTTTAACCTACTTTTAACCTACTTTCGACCTATTTTTAACCTACTTTAATCTTAGTCTCTTCTGACACTTTAACTTTCCCGATTTAAGAGGAAGATTCATCGCCAGGCACTTAGGAGAATCTAATTTAAGCGGCGGCGGAGGCGAAGGAGGACATTGCCGAAGGTGTTGACTTATCAGATAAATACATTAGGTTCTGGATTAAGGCGAGCGAGTGACCTGCTTTCTTCCCAGGACGTGAACCCCGTTATAAGGGATATTCTTCTACTCGCTTAAAAAAAAAGTTTACTTAAGGAATTTTCACGTCACTTTATTTCACCTGAAGATTAACCTAACATAACCTAACCTGACTTAACTTAACATAACCTAACCTGACTTAACTTAACATAACCTAACCTGACTTAACATAACATAACCTGTCTTAACCTAACCTAACTTAACATAACCTAACCTGACTTAACTTAACATAACCTGTCTTAACCTAACCTAACCTAGCTTAACATAACCTGTCTTAACCTAACCTGACTTAACTTAACATAACCTGTCTTAACCTAACCTGACTTAACTTAACATAACCTGTCTTAACCTAACCTAACTTAACATAACCTGTCTTAACCTAACCTGACTTAACTTAACATAACCTGTCTTAACCTAACTTAACATAACCTAACCTGACTTAACATAACATAACCTGTCTTAACCTAACCTAACCTAGCTTAACATAACCTGTCTTAACCTAACCTAACTTAACATAACCTAACCTGACTTAACATAACATAACCTGTCTTAACCTAACCTAACTTAACATAACCTGTCTTAACCTAACTTAACATAACCTGTCTTAACGTAACCTCACCCCCCCCCCCCCAAATATTGTTAGGGTGGTTAATTTTCAGGTGACCCCATAAAAGAAATATCAGATGCCCCTTAAGTGGTGATCTGGTCAGGCTCTGCTGTACACTTCAAGTATTAGTTAATTTATAGTCCCGTTACTCTTCTTAAGTGCGTCCAGACTTGATCAATTAATATTCTTGATATCTAACCTAACCTAATGTAACCTAATCTAACCTAATATGACCTAATGTAACACAATCTGTCCTAATGTAACCTGACCTAACCTAATCTGACCTAATGTAACCTAACCTAACTTGACCTAACCTAACCTAACCTAATCTGACCTAATGTAACCTGACCTAACTTGACCTAACCTAACCTGACCTAATGTAACCTAATCTGACCTAATGTAACCTAGTCTAACCTAACCTAACTTGACCTAACTTGACCTAACCTAACCTAACCTAACCCCAGAGGCAGCCTTAAGATGTTTAATCACCAGGTGAACTAAACTGGTTGAGGGCTAATTTACATATGGTCATCTTATTCTGTTCATATCTTCGTTAAATCAACATTCACACTACATACTTCGTTAGGACTTCGTTAAAAAAGACACACTCATATTCACACTATAGACTTCGTTAGGACTTCGTTAAACAAGACACACACTCATATTCACACTATAGACTTCGTTAAACAAGACACACACTCATACTCACACTATAGACTTCGTTAGGACTTCGTTAAACAAGACACACACTCATTCTAGCCGTTGAACGATATTCTCACACTGTGCGGGTAAGAATGGCCACTCAAGGTGCTCGTCTGTACTATATTTATCACCTGTCCTGCAAGATTGTTTTTTTTTCTCAGCAGGTATTGATTGTGTGTATATTATTGGTGTACAGGTAAGTGATTAGGTTGTTTGGTTTGAGTGTATGTTTATCCTGTAGGGTTTTGGTGTTTGTGTGTGTGTGTGTGTGTAGGTAGGTGTATCTATGTGTGTGTAGTACTGTGTATGTGTGTTTGTGTGTGTCGTGTACAAAGTAGACCATCATCAAAGGTTACTCAATACTCACTAAAACAAATGACCATCTAGTCTAGTCAAGAAAAAAAACACTAACTTCCTCCTTCTCCACTTTGATGAGCCGCCTTACGTAAATCAATAATATGGGCAGTATTTTCCCACAATTAACTCGACTTTTCATAAATGTTTTCGCTCTCAAGACACACAGTTAGCGTTAAAGACACACGTTCTGTAGGTAAACAATTAATAGGTTTTGAGTGAGTGTCAGGTTGATTGTGTTTTGTTATAAGTGTGTGTGTGTGTATGTGTGTGTGTATTGTTTAGGTGTATTGTGTGTGTGTGTTGTGTGTGTGTTTGTAGAGACGTGGTTATTATTTTTATTATTATTATGATTCATGTCACTAAGGGCCATGTGTGTGTGCCGTAGAGGTCATTATGGCTGAGACAAACCAGTTTACCTGGCTACTTACCTGGTCAAGGTGTCTCAACTTTCCAACCAGCGTGATAGGTCTCCTGATTGACGAGCTGTTACTGTTTGCAACTTTGAGTGTGTATAATGGTTGCAACCCGGCCGACCCATTAAGAGGTCTTGTGAAGAACAGGTAGTGTGTGTGTGTGTCGGGGCCGCTGTAGTGATGATCTTGTGAGGTGTATACTGGAGGAGCACCTGTAATTAACGTGGATTAGTATTCTTTAGGGGTTATTCTTTACTCGTGTGTGTGTGTGTGTGTGGCGATCTTTACCCTGATGAAGGCCGGTGTTGTTGTCGACGCCATCATCTCGTGTTATGGGAAGTTATACAGTACGTCACCAGCCTTCACCTGGAGCTTACCTGAAACCGGTTGTTGATGTTGCTCTCTGTCCCAGACCAAGTTTCCAAGATTATTAGTTGTTGTTGGCAGCTGTCAGACCTGTTTATCAATTGTTGGCAGGTAGGTGAATATAAATGAGTGACTCAGGTGAACGAGACCAGGTGACCAGGTGGACAAATAGATTGACAGGTGAACATTACCAGGTGATATGACTGTCAGAAGGTCAGTGACTCTTCTCTATGTAGTTATGAGTTCCTGTCATTGTTTATAGTGTGTAGGCCTATGGTGTTATTGTAGTGATTAGACAGTATGGTAATTATAGCTTCTATGGTGTGTGTGTGTGTGTGTGTGTGTGTGTTTTGTTTTCCCAGTCGAAGTTTTACAAATTGACAATTATTTTACAGTAAAGACGTGTATTTTCTGTACTTTAAATCAAAAACAATAACATTCCACATTTCCGGGTTGTGTGTCCCTATATTTATCGTCATAACTTTTCTCATAGCGCTTTGATGATTGATATATTCATTATATTTACCAAGACTTATTTGTTATAGTAGATATAGATCTTAGTTGTTATAAGTATTTGGTTGGTGTAGACTATATTGGTTGTCCTCGCTGTAGTCCAGGCAATGTCAGGCGTCATCAGCGTCCCATTCACAGTGTTTCGGAACATGTGTTGGAAGATACGACTCGACTCATGGTTCATTTACACGCCTACAGCTTCCCTCCGTCCCTTCATTACCCCATCTCTCCCCCCCCCCTCCCTCCCGCCCTCCTTCCCGTTAACACCTGAGGCAACACCACCCTCTTCAACAACAGGTGGCTGTATATTAATTAAGGTTGGAGGGATATTAATTAGGTATGGAATAATTAGGTCGATAGAGAACAGTTTTCATGGTGTTCACATCACGTGTCGAAGTGTTACTGTGTGCGTGTGTGTGTGTGAATTTATGTTGGAGTTTTCGATTTACGTTTATTATTATTATTATTATTATTATTATTTTTATTTTACGAGAGACATACCTGATCACTTCCTGTTTGGTTTGGGTTAGATACAGTGCCTCGAGTAACCTGTTTGAATTCTTCAGTACGTGTGTAGGCCTAGGTGTAGTCTGGATGAATTTAAATAATTAGATTCGTGAGACGCCCCATAGACTTTAGTAGGCTTAGCTATCAGAGGGGGGGGGTGGGTTGTGTTACATTGTATTTGTATTGTTGTGATTTATGTATTGTTAGAGGTTATGTAATACTGTATTAATAGATTATGTAATGTTATACAGTCGTGTTGTGTCTTAGTTTTATTGCACCATTGATCATCTCACCTGGGGGTCTCCTCAACTAATTTGATCACCTGAAGATTAGACATTCCAACTTAATTCAAATGAAAATTAACCACCCTTATATTTACCTAACCTAGTCTAACCAAACTTAACCTAACCTTACCAAACTTAACCTAATCTAGTCTAACCAAACTTAACCTAACCTAGTCTAACCAAACTTAACCTAACCTTACCAAACTTAACCTAACCTAGTCTAACCAAACTTAACCTAACCTAGTCTAACCAAACTTAACCTAACCTTACCAAACTTAACCTAACCTAGTCTAACCAAACTTAACCTAACCTAGTCTAACCAAACTTAACCTTACCAAACCTAAATTAATCCCCATAAGTAACGTTAGGGTGGTTAATTATCAGGTGGAATTAGCTTGGTTGACTAATAATCAGGTGAGTCAAGTAATTAAATAAAACTAGGAAAATATGTCCAGGGGGGCTGAAGCATGTGTGGTCACCTGTGTAACACCTGCCTGCCATCACACCTGTCGTGGGTACCTGCGTGTGATCTCTTTGTTGGTGGTGGTGTCTCGTTGCAGTTATCGGCCCACTCCATCAATTTTCCCATTACTTTGGCTCATCACTAGGACCCATCACCCAGCCCCCATCACTTCAACCCATCACCCAGCCCCCATCACTTCGACCCAATCTACCATACGCCCCATTATCCAATCACTCTCCCGCCCATACACCCAATCATCCATCCACCCACCCACCCCTCGTCCCTTCAACACACCCTCTCACCCGTCATCACCCCACCAACCCACCAACCAACCCACCCACCACACCCATCCATCGTGAGGAATCTTGAATGACCTGGCTTGCTCCCTCACCTGACCTCAGAGTAGCCAGCCATCAGTCCGCGTCACAGACCAATGTATCGGCTCTTACTCTCTTCATCCTTCCTCTGTACAGATAATAGACTGGATTTATTTACAGTTGAGTCTCAGTAGTAAGAATTGAGTCTCATAAGTAAGAATTGAGTCTCATAAGTAAGAATTGAGTCTCAGAAGTAAGAATTAAGTCTTAGTAGTGCAATTCTGACGCAGTTTTTTTTTTTTACTTTTTGTGGGGTGGGAGGGGGAAGAGGAGGGAGGATTGCCATCTTTTTATCTTGGTGAACCAGGTAGCTACAGGTAGATAAGTTTTCTCATCAGCAGGTAAGGGGGAAATTATTGGGACTTGTGGACTACTCAGGTATCTCAGGAGCCGGATGTGTTGCCAGATATCACCACCAGGAACAACCCGGATGTAGAGTCTCTGTTTGGGGTATATGTTTGCGTCCGGGTTACCTTTGAAATCTAGCTTTTAATAGTCGACTTTTTTTCCACACAAGGGAATAAAAAAAAAGAAATGATTGTAGAGAAGAAAAAAATGTGGGTGCAATTTACCTCCCTCCCTTCCTTCTCCCCCTCCCTTCTCCCCCCTCCTCCCCCTCCCTTCTCCCCCCAAGGTAGGAGGGAGGCACTCTAAACGCCCGTGTGTAGTCGGAATGCCCAATCGATAACGGAGCAATCTGTGACTTTATGAACAGGCAACGAGTGAGGGGCAGCAGCTTACGCCTGAACCAAACTGCAGTATGTGGTGTATGTGTGTGTGTGTGTGGAGGGGGGGGTTGTTTTTGTGTGTGTGTGTGTGTGTCCCTGCTGGTGATCCATTCATGGGCTCCAGTGATTGTGGTGTTGTTGGTGGTGGTGGTGATTCTGGGACAGGTGTTGTTCTTGGTGATTAATTAAGGCAGGTACGTCAAGATGGTGATGACACTCCTGGTGGTGAAGATAGTGACACACCTTTAATCACGTATTGTGGAAGGTGATGATGATGAAGATAGTGGTGGTGATGGTGAGAGACTAAGTGGATGGTGGTGATGGCGGTAATGAGATAATAACAGTAGCTGGTAATGAAAATAATTATAGCTTTGGTTAATGAGTTGTTAGGATGCGGGTGGTGGTGGTGGTGGTGGAGGTGGTAGTGGTGGTGGTGATAGTGGTGGTGGTGATAGTGGTGGTGGTAGTGGTGGTGGTGGTGGTAGTGGTGGTGGTGATAGTCGTAGTGGTGGTGGTGGTAGTGGTGGTGGTGATAGTCGTAGTAGTGGTGGTGGTAATGGTGATGGTGACAGTAGTGGTGCTTGTGGTGGTGATAGTGATGATGTGACACTTCATGCTTCCCATCGTAATTTAAATCACTGTATGTATGTATGTATGTATGTATGTATGTACGTAATAAAGTAGGATAAAATAAATTTTTACCGTCATATTTAGGTACACACACCTTCATATTCCGCTGAGTCACCATTTGCATATATATAGCTGCCGGCGTCAATATGAATTTATAAAAAAGTGTTGGCATTTTTAGGTGTCATTCTCGAGCGACCTCATCACAGACCCGCCCTCTGGGGTGAGTCTTTCTTCCCCAAGACTCACGGCCTGGGGTCAGTCTTTCCTCCCCAAGACTCACGGCCTGGGGTCAGTCTTTCCTCCCCAAGACTCACGGCCTGGAGTGAGTCTTTCCTCCCCAAGACTCACGGCCTGGAGTGAGTCTTTCCTCCCCAAGACTCACGGCCTGGGGTGAGTCTTTCCTCCCCAAGACTCACGGCCTGGGGTGAGTCTTTCCTCCCCAAGACTCACGGCCTGGGGTCAGTCTTTCCTCCCCAAGACTCACGGCCTGGAGTGAGTCTTTCCTCCCCAAGACTCACGGCCTGGGGTGAGTCTTTCCTCCCCAACACCCAATTACTGGAGGAACCAATAGGATTGCTCTAACTCAGTACCCGCGTTCTGATTGGTAGATATCGAGACTGATTCCCAGGTAGCACGAGGTATATATAGCAGAGAGCAGCAGAAGCAGGTACTGAGAGTGACAGCAGGTAGAGATGTAGCAGCAGTAACAGATGCAGGATGGGCGGGGGGGGGGGGGGGCAGCGTCAGAAGTTACAACAGGAGCGGAAGTGGTAACAGTAAGAGCAGTTGGGAGAGTTAAAACAGCGGCAACAGGAGAGTTATAGATAAAACAGTAGGTAGAGGAAGTACTGTTGTAGGGCAAGAAGAAGGTGTAGCTATTGGGGGAGGCTGGAGTAGTAGTAGTAGCAGCCTCCTCCTCTGTATACAATATCGTCCCGTTTGTTGACTCTAGAGAAACATCGTCGATCAAAATGAGATTCATTGTGTAGCTTAATGTTATGAGTGTGTGTCTGTTTGTCTGTCTGGCATACCGTTAACAGTGTGTGTGTGTGTGTGTGTGTGTGTGTGTGTGTGTGTGTGTGTGTGTGTGTGTGTACCGGGGTTATTGCATCTGTTCGATTGAAAGATTTTTTTTTCGTCTAAGAACATCATCAGTTTTTGTAATTGTTTTTGTTTCCGTTAGTTGATCTTGTGTTGTGTATCGTTAGTGTCTGATCGTGTGTTAAGTTACGGTCACACACACACACACACACACACAGGGTTATCAGGGGCGGCGGTTATAAGGGCGGTGGTGTCGGACCCCCCTGAGGGCCTGTTGGTCTTCACATGGTCGCTGTAGGGAAATGTTGTGATAAGATAAGGGGGCGGCACCTCACACCCTTGTCTCTCCCCCTCCCTGATGCTCTTTCCTCCCCTCACCCAGGTGTTCTTTATAGTGTGTGTGGGCGGCTGACTCGAAACCTTGTATGATAATAATAATAATAATAATAAACGGTTTATTGAAAAAATTTGCAGCCCGAAGGCTGAAAATATACACTGGATAATAAATGACTTATTACATACATTGGTGGTTTAACAAAAGCCTTCATTAGAGAAAGGTGAAGGAACATACAGTGAACATACAGATTAATGTTTACACACGTAGATCATGTGAGCTGAGGTGTTGAACAGCAGACATGTAGTGTAGTAATTCCCTCACAGATGGTGTATGAGGGGCCTGATGTGGTGTAGTAATTCCCTCACAGATGGTGTTATGAGGGGCCTCACGTGGTGTAGTAATTCCCTCACAGATGGTGTATGAGGGGCCTGATGTGGTGTAGTAATTCCCTCACAGATGGTGTTATGAGGGGCCTCACGTGGTGTAGTAATTCCCTCACAGATGGTGTATGAGGGGCTTGATGTGGTGTAGTAATTCCCTCACAGATGGTGTTATGAGGGGCTTGAGGTGGTGTAGTAATTCCCTCACAGGTGGTGTTATGAGGGGCCTGATGTGGTGTAGTAATTCCCTCACAGATGGTGTATGAGGGGCCTGATGTGGTTTAGTAATTCCCTCACAGATGGTGTTATGAGGGGCTTGACGTGGTGTAGTATGTAGGTATGTATGTGTGGTGAGAGCGATGGTGATAGTGAGGATGGTGGTGATAGTGAGGGCGGTTGTGGTGGTGAGGGGGGTGGTGGTTGGTGAGGGCGATGGTGGTAGTGAGGATGGTGGTGATAGCGAGGGCGGTTGTGGTGGTGAGGGGGGTGGTGGTTGGTGAGGGCGATGGTGGTAGTGAGGATGGTGGTGATAGTGAGGGCGGTTGTGGTGGTGAGGGGGGTGGTGGTGGTGAGGGCGATGGTGGTAGTTGGGGGAGGAGTGGGGGGGGGGGAGTTATTACATCAAGGGCGTGTTGGTTATGTGTGTTGGTAACCTCCTTAAGCCAACTCCTCCTCTTGGCACTCCCTTGGGACGAGAGAGAGAGAGAGAGAGAGAGAGAGAGAGAGAGAGAGAGTTTATTTTTGTTATTGCGATGGTGATGTATAATGACGGTCATTGTGTGCGTGTGTGTGTGTGTGTGTGTGTACAAAGGGTTTTTAAGGTTGGATCGATACACTAGACATCAACTAAGGTCTTTAATCACTTACCTTACTCTAATTAAGTTCTACAATAGGTAACTACTCTTTAGAATGACGTAAATTAATTCTTATTTATGTCTTTGTTGTTCGACTCTGTACCTCACCTTACCTTACCTCACCTCACCTTACCTCACCTTACCTTACCTCACCTCACCTCACCTTACCTCACCTTACCTCACCTCACCTCACCTCACCTCACCTTACCTCACCTCACCTCACCTCACCTCACCTCACCTTACCTTACCTCACCTCACCTTACCTCACCTTACCTCACCTCACCTCACCTTACCTCACCTTACCTTACCTCACCTCACCTTACCTCACCTTACCTTACCTCACCTCACCTTACCTCACCTTACCTCACCTTACCTCACCTCACCTTACCTTACCTCACCTCACCTCACCTTACCTCACCTCACCTTACCTCACCTCACCTTACCTCACCTTACCTCACCTCACCTTACCTCACCTTACCTTACCTCACCTCACCTTACCTCACCTTACCTCACCTTACCTCACCTCACCTTACCTCACCTCACCTTACCTCACCTTACCTCACCTCACCTACCTCACCTACACCTCACCTCACCTACCTCACCTACCTCACCTACTCACCTTAACCTCACCTTACCTACCTCACCTTACCTCACCTCACCTACCTTACCTCACCTTACCTCACCTTACCTTACCTACCTCACCTTACCTCACCTACCTACCTTACCTACCTCACCTTACCTCACCTCACCTACCTTACCTCACCTTACCTCACCTCACCTCACCTACCTCACCTTACCTCACCTACCTACCTACCTCACCTTACCTCACCTCACCTTACCTCACCTTACCTTACCTTACCTCGCCTCACGTTACCTCGCCTCACCTTACCTTACCTCACCTTACCTCACCTTACCTACCAACCTCACCTTACCTACCTCGCCTCACGTTACCTCGCCTCACCTTACCTCGCCTCACCTTACCTTACCTCGCCTCACGTTACCTCGCCTCTCCTTACCTAACCTGACCTAACCTCACATCACCTTACCTTACCTCACCTTACCTACCTTACCTCCCTCACTACCTTACCTCACCTACCTCACCTAACCTACCTCACCTTACCTTACCTCACCTCACCTCACCTTACCTCACCTCCCTACCTACCTCACCTCACCTCACCTCACCTCACCTCACCTTACCTCACCTTATCTCACCTACCTACCTACCTCACCTCACCTTACCTCACCTCACCTCACCTCACCTCACCTAACCTTACCTCACCTTACCTACCTTACCTCACCTTACCTCACCTCACCTTACCTCACCTTACCTTACCTTACCTCGCCTCACGTTACCTCGCCTCACCTTACCTCACCTCACCTTACCTTACCTTACCTCGCCTCACCTTACCTTACCTCACCTTACCTACACTTACCTTACCTACCTCACCACCACCTACCACCTTACCTTATCACCTTACCTTACCTCACCTTACCTCACCTTACCTTACCTTACCTTACCTTACCTCACCTCACCTTACCTTACCTTACCTTACCTCACCTCACCTTACCTTACCTTACCTTACCTCACCTTACCTCACCTTACCTTACCTTACCTTACCTCACCTTACCTTACCTTACCTTTTACCTGTTTTAATTAGTTTTCGATATTTTAGCTTCCCTGTATTTCAAATATTGTTTTCTGTCTGGTTGATGTAGTTGGGGGTGAGGGAGAGGCGGTACTATGGGGGGTTGGGGGTAGACCTCATCATCAGGGAGGAGGGGGAAGGGAGGGGGAGGGGGGACACAGGGAGGGGGAGAGGAGGGACACAGGGAGGGGGAGAGGAGGGACACAGGGAGGGGCCAGTTCTCGGGGATTACTGCACTCCACGGGACCATTATCACCCACTGTGTAAACATTGCAGTGATTGACTCTCTTCTCCTGACCACTGTACCTCACCCTCGACCACTCCACTGTACCTCACCCTCGACCCCTCCACTGTACCTCACCCTCGACCCCTCCACTGTACCTCACCCTCGACCACTCCACTGTACCTCACCCTCGACCACTCCACTGTACCTTACCCTCGACCACTCCACTGTACCTCACCCTCGACCACTCCACTGTACCTCACCCTCGACCACTCCACTGTACCTCACCCTCGACCCCTCCACTGTACCTCACCCTCGACCACTCCACTGTACCTCACCCTCGACCCCTCCACTGTACCTCACCCTCGACCCCTCCACCTCACACTCCATCTGATGACCTTCCCTCCCTACCATTGACCTCCTCCCCCCCCTTCCTCTGGTCCTCCGCCAAAGACCCTCGTCACTGGGCGTGTATCACTCCGCCTCCTCACTAATGTGGATCATGGACCAGGTATCACCGTGTTTTGGTTAGGTTATGTTTGGTTTGGTTAGGTTAGGTTTGTCATGGCAGAATATCTTAATAGCTATATGATGTGACTTTTTACACACACACACACACACACACACACACACACACTAAAATAAATAGCCTCGGAAATATGTTCATTACAGCTTAGTTATTAAATATATACCCAAATATATTTATTGTTTTATGGAAATAATTTAAAAACTCATGAATTACAAATATGACTTTAAACTCAGTAGTACATGTCACACTGAACTACTGCCAAGCAAATCATTAACTGTGTGTGTGTGTGTGTGTGTGTGTGTGTGTGTGTGTGTCATTGACCCCCGTGGTTCATGGCTTAGCAGTGTGCCAGTCATCCCGTGTTGTCTTGCCCTCTCTCTCCCTCCTCCCCTCCTTCCTCTCTATCTCTCCCCTTCCTTTTCCTCCCTTCTCCCTCTCCCCATTCCAATTTATTCCTCCTCCTTCCCTCTTATCTACTACTTCATCCCCCTACCTCTTCCTTCACCCTCCTACCTCTCCCTTCACCCCTCCTACCTCTCCCTTCACCCTCCTACCTCTCCCTTCACCCTCCTACCTCTCCCTTACCATGCCCTTCCCTCATCCCTCTGCCACACCACCCTGCTCTTCCCCTGCCAACTTGTCCCCACCCCCCCCCCCCTTCTCATCTCCTGTTGTGTCGTGTGGTTGATGGAGGGAGGGAGGAGTGTCAGATGGAGGGGCAGAAAGAGAGAGGGAGGGGGAGAGTGGTGTGTGTGTGTGTGTGTGTCTGGTCAGTTCATTAATTACCAACTGCTGAAGGATCAACTCTCACTCCAGATTAATTATTGATTTCTTGACCCAACAAACTGACTCACGGTAACAATCTCCATCTTTTGTTTTTTGTCATTTGTTTTTGTCATTTGTTTCTGGTGTTTTTGTTTTGTTTACATTGATCTTTTTGTTTATTTTTCATTAAAGAATATTATTTACTGTAGTGTGTGTGTGTGTGTGTGTGTGTGTGTGTGTGTGAGGAACTATGTATTGATATGATAATGGTTAATAGTGGTAGGTTGAGATAGTCGTGGGTGTGGTAAGGGGGAGGGGGTAGGAGAGAAAGGGGGGTGAGTCGTGGGCGTTGATGGTCATGGGTGGCAGGAACGGGGCCGCCCAACGTACAAGAGCTTCAGTGTTCTGCTGCCGCCCACAACACTCACTATAGTGTGGTTGTACGGACGTGTTGTTGAGGGGCAGTGAGGAGCTCTTAACACGTGTAGAGCATCAGGGTGTTGAGGCGAGCCAGGTAGTGGAGTAGCTGGTGTTGGAGTGCTTACTTACCTGGGTATAACCTGTGGAGTGTGGATTATTAACTCCCTCTCCACTCCTCCCAACCCTCCCCACCCCTCCCCTACCCTCCCCACCCCCACCATCCTATCCCTCCCCTTGATCCCTATCCTCTCTGTTACCCCTACCCTCCCCAACCCCACCACCCTATCCCTACCCTTGATCCCTATCCTCTCTCTTACCCCTACCCTCCCTTCCACCCCTCCCAACCCTCCCCAACCCCACCATCCTATCCCTACTCTTGATCCCTATCCTCTCTGTTACCCCTACCCTCCCTTCCACCCCTCCCAACCCTCCCCAACCCCACCATCCTATCCCTACTCTTGATCCCTATCCTCTCTGTTACCCCTACCCTCCCATCCACCCCTCCCAACCCTCCCAAACCCCACCATCCTATCCCTACTCTTGATCCCTATCCTCTCTCTTACCCCAACCCTCCCCAACCCCACCATCCTATCCCTCCCCTTGATCCCTATCCTCTCTCTTACCCCTACCCTCCCTTACACCCCTCCCAACCCCACCATCCTATCCCTCCCCTTGATCCCTATCCTCTCTCTTACCCCTACCCTCCCTTACACCCCTCCCCAACCCCACCAACCCCACCATCCTATCCCTACCCTTGATCCCTATCCTGTCTCTTACCCCTACCCTCCCTTACACCCCTCCCCAACCCCACCATCCTATCCCTACCCTTGATCTCTATCCTCTCTCTTACCCCTACCCTCCCCTTGATCCCTATCCTCTCTCTTACCCCTACCCTCCCTTACACCCCCATCCCCACCCTCCCCAACCCCACCATCCTATCCCTCCCCTTGATCCCTATCCTCTCTCTTACCCCTACCCTCCCTTCCACCCCTCCCCAACCCCACCATCCTATCCCTCCCCTTGATCCCTATCCTCTCTGTTACCCCAACCCTCCCCAACCCCACCATCCTATCCCTACCCTTGATCCCTATCCTCTCTCTTACCCCTACCCTCCCCAACCCCACCGTCCTATCCCTACCCTTGATCCCTATCCTCTCTCTTACCCCTACCCTCCCTTACACCCCCATCCCCACCCTCTACCTGATCCCCAATTCCCTCCCTTATCCTCTTACTCCTTCTCTCCATTCCAAATCCCTAACCACCCCTTCACCCCCTCACAACCACCCCCAACCAACCCCTCAACCACCCCCAACCAACCCCTCAACCACCCCTTCACCCCCTCACAACCACCCCCAACCAACCCCTCAACCACCCCTTCACCCCCTTACAACCACCCCCAACCAACCCCTCAACCACCCCCAACCAACCCCTCAACCACCCCTCAACCACCCCCAACCAACCCCCCAACCAACCCCTCAACCAACCCCTCAACCACCCCCAACCAACCCCTCAACCACCCCCAACCAACCCCTCAACCACCCCCACACTGCCTCTAGTTGGTCATGCTGTTGTAATTTGTGTTTCGTCGTGTGTGCGTCAGTCCCAACTTGAGATGAAATATGGAGATGACTTTTAAAATACCACTTACCTCTTGTTGTTATTATTATTATTATTATTATGCTGCGCATAGGAGGAACGAGAACGACAAGAGAAGGGCATATGGGGAGAGAATACAAAATGTTGATCAAGGCAGCTTCACTCCTCTAGTGTTCACAACCTCTGGTGGGATGGGACCAAGTGCAAGATGTTTCTACTCCAGACTCGCGGAGCTGATCTCCGAACAGAAGCAACAGCCCAGAAGTTATGTTACAGCCTGGATGAGATGTCGACTGTCCTTCTCTCTCCTTCGGTCGGCTTTGCTCTGCCTCAGGGGAACGAGAGCTTCTGCCCCTACTCCGACAACTGCTGCAGATATTGACTATGGGGCTACAGTCACTGAATGCCGCATAGATCTGCGGCTCAACTAATTCAACACAGATAGGATAGTTTCTTATGTATTAGGATATTTAATATTAAGGTAAATAAATGGTGGCGAAGGTGTGGCTATTGGGGGAGGCTGGAGGCCACTGTTTGAAAAAAAAAAAAAAAAAAAAAAAAAAAAGTAGTGGTAGTAGTAGTAGTAGTAGTAGTAGTAGTAGTAGTATTCACCACACGTAGACCTGAAGTGTTATATTTTTTTGTGTTGTAAATTTGAGTTGATGTACCACCCATGTTTCTTCTTTAAGTGTGTTGGTAGTTTGTCTTAGTTGTGTTGAGTTGTGTTGAGGTAGTTGAAAGCTGGTTAGTTTCTTCTGAGTGAGTGGCAGCAGAAGGTAGGGAGGTTTTGGTCATTTAGTGTATTCATGTTGTTATGTGATAGAGAGTGTGTGTGTGTGTGTGTGTGTGTGTGTGTGTGTGTGTGTGTGGTTTAAGAGCTTGAGGGATGGCGGTAGTGGTGGTGGTGGTGATAGAGTAATGGCGACGGGTCACACACTAAACCCTTTGATATTCCGACGCTCCCCCTCCCTTCCTCTCCCTCCCTCTCCCTTCCTCTCCCTCCCTCCCTCCTGTAGATGTTTCGCCATTAACTGAGGCCACACCCACGTTAAGTTCGACAGTGTTAGTCTCTTGCAGCTATTGTACTCATCATCATCATCATCATCATCATCGTCATCATCATCGTCATCATTTTTGTGTTCATCAGAAGGCAGAAGTTGGTGACTTGTATATCCTCCCTACATCCCTTCTCCCTACCCCTTCCCCCTCTATCATCTCCCTTTATCTCTCTTCTCCCTCTATTCTCCCTTTAGCCCCCCCTCTCTCTCTCTCTCTTCCCTTTACCCCACCCTTTGTACCCTCGTCCCATCCGCCTCCCCTTAGTACGTAATGCCACCCCTCTCCCGCAACCAACCTCCCCCCTTAATGTATTGGTACCCAGTCAATCGTCCCCCCCTCTACCCTCCCCCCCTCGTCAGTCTCACCCCCTCCCTCCCCCCTCGTCTGTCTCACCCCCCCTTTCTACTCCCCTCCCTCCCCCATGTTCCCACACAGTCCATTCCCCCATTCTTATTCCATTATCTCCTCCTCTCACTACTTATTCCCCATCTATTTTTCTACTTATTTTCTCTCCCTCTCAGCCACACTCTTCCTCCACCCCCCTCGCCGCCCCCCTCCCCCTCTCCCCCCTCTGCCACCCCTCCATTGAAGCGGTAAGAACGTCCGGTAATACAGAGGTGCTGAGAAACCTATCACCTGTACGGCGATCATTACTGACACCTGGAGCCGACACACGCACGCACACACACACACACACACACAACACAGCGAGAGGCCAAGGAAATTAGAGGTTAGAACAATCTTAACCTAATCTTACCTAACTAACTTATTTGACCACAAGATTAACCAACCCAACCCAACCCAAGATAAACAAAGTATCAATGTGAAAGCTAGGGAAGGTATTTGTCTCAGGTGCGCCTCGACAGTGTCCAGGTACACAGCCTCGGTGGCCAGGTACACAGCCTCAGTGGCCAGGTATACAGCCTCGGTGGCCAGGTATACAGCCTTGGTGGCCAGGTACACAGCCTCGGTGGCCAGGTACACAGCCTCAGTGGCCAGGTACACAGCCTCGGTGGCCAGGTATACAGCCTCGGTGGCCAGGTACACAGGAAATGACTAACTCCTCTCTTGAATAGTTCTAATATTTTATCCATGACATTTCCCTTATTTAATATCAGTAAATTAATATTATCTACCATACTATAAACACCAGTACCAGTTACAAACATCCCCAGTAAGTGTTTGTACGGGGTGTAGAGTGTATTGTGTACTGTGTATTTACCTGGTGTAGTGAGGGTGTAGGCTGGTGGATCAGAGTGCCAAGAGTCAAGGTAGAAATACGTATATACTGGATCCCCTAATTGACGCCAGGTAAACGCCAGGTAAGAGGTGAGAGACTATGCTGTATAAGGCACATAACTGCTGCCTCCTCTGCTTGTTCCGCCTCACCAGAGCTTGACCATTGATGATGTTTAAATTGGTTTAGGCTGCGCTGTGTCAAGTTGAGTTTGGTGTTGGGAATATTGCACAGGTGAGGCAGTACACCTGAGGCTTAATTATCCTTGTGTTGCGAGGGAAGGGAGGAGAATTAGCGACGGACGGTGTGTTTGTTTTAGTGTGTGTGTGTGTGTGTGTGTGTGTGTGTGTGTTTTAAGAAGTGCCAGAGCCAACAGAAGGCCCTTGTTCTTTTCATGGCTCTATATCTGTAAGTAAGTTTGTCTGCTTCACTGCCACGAGGTAACTCTGTTTGCACATGATTAAAATTATTGTTTGCAGATGATTAAAGCTTACAGGATCTGCTTCAGATCAGAGAAGAAGTGTTATGGAAGTCTCAAATGTTGATGTTGAATTATTTAACATGAAGTTTTGTATGATCTGTGACGTCATCAAGGTAGTCGGGTTACCTGTCTGGTTAGTATCCTTAATTGAATCCAATTAGTGGAAAATTACCTGCGTTTTGGTTCTCTGGTTAGTAACAGCCTCGTAAATCATAGTTAAACAAAGTAAATATTGCCGCTGTTAACATGTAGGCGTGTAGGTGTAGCGAGAGTTGACTGTGCAGGTGTGTTGTGTGCAGGTGTTGGGGGGGGGGTTGTGCACGTCGGGGAGTAACAACAGTTGAGTGAGAGGGGGGGGGGGGGTTGTGCACGTCGGGGAGTAACAACAGTTGAGTGAGAGGGGGCGGCCAGCAGGGTGCATGACCGCGCCTCATAACAAAGTCTCACCAGATTCTACCGAGTGTTCCAAAATCCGTGATGGTACTAATGTTGTGTTTAGTGCGTGTGTTGCGTGCCTGTAGGGTCGTGGTTAGGTATGTTAGGGTGGCCCTGATGGTCCACGGTAGTCATGGCCTGTGTCAGAGGGCTGTGGTGGTTGCGCTGGCTTGTAGGGCCATGGCCATGTGTATTGGGGTGTCTCTGGGTGTCCGTAAGATTTGTGAAGGTTTGTGTTCGGGGGGCCGTTGTGGTGTGGGGCGCTCCTGGTGGCTTGTGGTTAGGTGTTGTGGAGGATGGAATAGGAGAGAAGACAGGCCTTGTTGTGGAAGGGCAGCACCATAATGATATACATCTTTTTAATAACAATAATAATAAAACAAATATCAACGATGGAAGGGAAAAATATTATGTCTCAGCTTTTGTTTCCTGTCTTAACACGAATAGCTGACATAAACAGAGAGAGAGAGAGAGGGAAGAAGGACGGAGGGATGGAAGGAATGAAAGGAGGGAGGGAGGGAAGGAAGGGAAGAAAGGAGGGAGGGAGGGAAAGGGAGAAAGGAGGGAGGGAGGGAAGGAAGGGAAGAAAGGAGGGAGGGAGGGAGGGAAGGGGAGAAAGGAGGGAGGGAGAGAAGGAAGGAAAGAAAGGGGGAAGGGAAGAAAGGAGGAAGGGAGGGAGGGAAGGAAAGGAAGTAAGGACGGAGGGAGCTTTGAAGGACCGTAGCGTGACGACCGTAATTCCTAGCCAGTCTTTGTGATTGCATATTCCCTGGGTGGCAGACGTGACTGGCAGCCGTTCCCTTCCCACCACCGTAAGCAATTGGTGATACATTTTGCTGTTTAGCCAGAAACTACCCTGAGTGATGGACGCTGTGGGGGGGGGGGTGGGGAGGGGGGCAGGTCTGTGGATATTTTAAGGACAACATAAAGTTAAAACAGATACAATAAAAACTAAATCAACCTGTAAACCAAGCTGTCTAAACATACATAAAACATCACCAAAAAAACGAGGATTTATTGATTGTGGAATATAAAACAAACTGGTGTATGTTGGAATGTACAAAGGTGTGTTAATATTCACCTCCTCTGTGATATTTCCAACAACACGTTATATTTATTCGTTGTAAACTAGTGGATGTGGGACTTGATATTCACAGAGCAGGAATATGAAAAGTCGTAAGATTAACTCCTCACCTGTCGTAATTACTCTCAGGGTGTTAATTATGCTCCAGGTGTGATGAGTTAGTACACCTGGTGAGAGCTTTAGGAACTACAATAAACATGTAGAATCAAGGAAAATAGTGTATTAGATAACGTTCTGATGATAACATGCTGATAATAATCCCTTAAAGGAGTTGTCTTATCTATTATGGTATATAATATCTGCTGCTGAGAGACAATGGGAAGAATTTTTTGTGTTATAAAATCCACAGAACATAACACGACTCAGGTTAATTAAGAGAAATAAGGTAATTACAGGTATATAATCCACTCATAGGTCGCTGGAGTTATCAGAGAAGACGTAAACACAAACACTCCAGGTATAACACACACACACACACACACACATTCCTGGAGCTCTGGAACTAAACCTTGGTGCTCGATCATTATTCTACACTGGATTGAGGTAACGCTGGAGAGTGTACAAGACCTGGAATGTATCTGTGTTAGGTGTGTGTGTGTGGGTGACCTGAATAAGGAACTGCCCTTCCTTCCTCCCTTGGTTTTTGGGTCTATTGTCGTGTCCCTTGACATGTACAGGGTGATGGTTCCCCCTTAGTGGGTCTTATGGCGATAGTATTAATAAGGCTCACATCATACGCCTCTAGACCAACAACACCACTGATCACTGCCAGATGTTCCTTCCAAACTTATCGTACCGCATACAGATGAGATTTGTTTATGTTTTGGAAGGGCTAATGTGTGTCTTACCCCTGAGACGGATATGAACAACACAAAGATCAAGTACCCAGTATAGATGATGTTTATGACTGATACAATCATATAAACATCAAACACTGCTATAGTTAACATCACAAACATCATCTTGGGCAGAATTAGACATTTTATGAGAACACTGATAAGACAAACATTCAAACTACCTGATTAGTCTAGCAGGTTGAGGGCGAAGGGGGGGTGGGGGGGGTATGGCGCCAGACATCTTAGCTAACATCAATGTAATAAACACCAGGTAGATTTATGTGTTAAGTCGACAGGTATAATCCAGGTAAATGATAAATGATTTAACTAATATGACTAACATTTAAATGGAGTCTTATGTTAATGTATTATTCTGTTTTGTTATGTTAGTGTCCGCGGGTGTAAAAAATTTGAAGGACATTAAAACAAAACAAAATATTACTCCTGTGCGGTTTCCTCTTCTCGTCTGGCCATCAAAACCATCCAACCAGACGAGGGTAGTGGTAGTCAAATAATAAAAGTGGTATATACTGTACATAGTCTCCTAAACGACCATAAACCAGTTGGCCCAAAAGGCGTCGAGTGGTTCCAATGTTTTTTTTTTCTCTCGTTCCTCCTTTACGATTTTTGTTTTTTTGGGGTCCCAGGTCTCTCTATGGTCGGTATATATATATATTTGACGGCTACATCTCGCTAACTAATTTTTATGGTCCGGTCTTGTTGTCTTTGGCGCCGAGTTTTGATAAGATTAGGGTCTTGTGGGGAAGAAGGGGAGGAGAGACTCAGAAGGGCGGGACGTATAAAGTTGGGAGAGTTGGCGGTCACTGTTTATGGCGGGCTTTGTGACGTCACCAAGATGGCAGCGATTGTCAGGGATTGTAACTATAATGTTTTGGTTTATTTTCTGTTCGTTTGGTGTTTAGTGAGTGAACGATGGTTTAGGAATATCGGTACAAAACATTTTATATTTATTTAGATTAAAAAGATGATGTTAACGTAGTCTAAAATAATAAAACAATTCATTGTATTTTCAGATGGTAAACGCAAATTGTCCCCTAATATAACTAATCCAAAATGGCTAAAATATACCTTAATACTTTATTATATTGAAATATTTTTACTCACGAGTTTATTAATTCCTCTAATTTCACTTCCTATCTTGAGAATGATCATTACTCGTTAAGGAAGACATTAAATTGCGAGAGAGAAAATAATCGTTGGTGAGAGAGACTGCCTACCACTGTGTCCCAGACTGTGTGGGTGAGCACCGCTAGGCCTCGTCACCACGAGCACGGGACATCAGGCTGGGTTATAGAGGAGGTGGTGGGGTGTTTCTTAGGGTGATCATTCCTTTACTGGAGGGGGGAGACAGGGAGAACGAGGGAGATAAGTACTGTGGAGTGTGTATAGGGGGGAGGGGGGGGGGGGTGTTTATATTCAAGGAAGAGGATTTTATTTTTTTGTCACTAAATATAAGAATCAGTGAAAAGAAGCCCGTATGATAAGAAAGGTTAATGAGCAGTGGTACCTTTTAAAGTATACCTAACCTAACCTAAATCTAACCTAACCTAACCTGGCTGTAGGGAATAAGCATGATAGTAGTAGCTGAGGAAGGTAGGTGAGAGAGGTTACTGGTGAGGGGTAGAGAAGAGCTCCAGGTAAACTGAGGTAATCTTCAGGTAGGCAATATACTGTGGGTAAAAAAATAAACAATTGTAATCCAAATAGAATAGGATAGGGTGTGGTGGCTGAGTGGATCCTAGCACTCGTCTCCTATTGTAAGGGTCGCTTGGTTTGCCTCCCCCTCCCCCCCCCCCCCCCCCCCACCCCCAGCTGTGAATGGGTAACGGTACTAACCTTTACAGTTGGGGCAGTGAAGATGGTCGAGTGCAGTGTCGGCCATATTGTGTGTTGTATCCGTGCTCTCCCTAACCTAACCTAACCTAACAGACTCTAACACAGCATCACCTCCATAAACTCACCGCCAATAAATTATTATCTCCCAACATCTTGTGAAAAGTCCGCCAGCAGTTACCGAGAGGCCGTGTGTGTGTGTGTTGGAGGATCCTGAAGCCTTTTGTTCAAGATCCTGGTGGAGAGGTCGCCTACGTGAGGGCAGCGGCCAAGATTTCAGTGTGTAGTCGTGGCTGTAGGCGAGGCAGGAGGCCGCTAAGGTGACTACAGTGACAGCGGGCATATAAGATGGACAGGGACGTGGGGGCCGTGGCCGGTAGCAGGTGAAGTAACAGCAACAGTAGCGCTCCTTGAAGATAGACAGAGTAGTAGGGAGCACAGCAGGTAGCAGGTGAAGTAACAGCAACAGTAGCGCTCCTTGAAGATAGACAGGGTAGTAGGGAGCACAGCAGGTAGCAGGTGAAGTAACAGCAACAGTAGCGCTCCTTGAAGATAGACAGGGTAGTAGGGAGCACAGCAGGTAGCAGACGTGAGAGTATCTTAAGCCGGAGTTCCGTCAACCATAAAATGAGCGACTCAACACACCTGTTTTACCTCTGTGCATGACGACGATGTGGGGGAGAACATGTGGGACCTGAACCATTGTTTGGGACCATCAAGCACCCACTCCCCTCTCCCCCACTTCCCCGACCCCCTTCCCCCACCTCCTCCCACCCCCTCCCCTCTCCCCCACCCCTCCCTTCTCACCCACCTCCCCCTCATCCTCCCCCCACCCCCTACTCTCTTCCCCCACCTCCCCCACCCCCTCACCCCAACATGATGTCAGCTGCCTGTAGGAATCTCATCTTCCAACGACAAAGGAACTCACTAGCCAAAGGACTTCATCAACATCTAAGGATCCTGAGCATTGAAGGACGTAAACATGTAAACAAGGGCGTCACCCATCAAGGACCAAAACAACTGTGTAGGACCTCAGTATCTAAGGACAACCCCCCCCCCCCTCAACATTTATATCCCCTCAACATTCACCGCCTCCCACATCCCCCCTCACCCCCCTCCTCCCCCCACCCCACACCCCCTCCCCCCACACACCCCCTCCCCCCCCACACACCCCTCCTTCCCCCCCACACACCCCCCTCCCCCCCCCCACACCCCCCTCCCCCCCCACACACACCAATTTCTAAACACTGCCACCAATTAAGACAATGACCCCCCCACTATGACGCCAAATTGGAAACCTAAAAAATGGGGCTCCTATTTTTTCCCTATTATTTGTAGTATCTGTGTCATAGTGTTTGTGTTATGACGTCATCTATTGTAGGGAAGATTATTATGCCTCACTTTTTACACCACAATTGAAGGAGGTTTTATTGTTAAGCTAATTGACATGGTTCACTATAATGGCTTGACCCAATAGTTAACGATCCGACTGTATTATATCATTGAGATTATATTAACTGGATAAAGAATGCTGTTCGTCTTTTATTTTATCTGAATATATATATAGTATAGCCCGTGCATATAGTGTGAATGATTAATACCTAAATGGATATAATGCTATACATACATACATACATACATATATACATACACAGCAGTTCTTCATGATGATCGTAGTCTGAATAAGTTAAGTGTAATTGAATGCATTATGCAGTTTAGTTCCTACCTGAATATATTTTGTTTATATCTCAACCTGGTTTACCGGGTTACCCTCTCTGTAAACAATTCGTATTATCGAGGTTGTTTGTGAAAAGATATTCGTAGTACCGGAGTTGTTTGTGTAAATAATTCGTATTATCGGGGTAGTCTGTGTAAACAATTCGTCTTACCGGGGTGTGTGTATAATCCGTGTTGTAATTTCATCTAGATTATAATTATTGTAATATAATTTTAACCTGATTATATTTCCTTTGATAACTTCTTACCCAGGAAAGGTCTTGTCTATGTGTGAATTATGGGTAAATTTCTGATCTAAATATAATTCGTATAATCTTTTCATCTTTCTACGATAATTTTCCCTTCTAAATTTTATATTAACCTCAAGTTCTATTTCCTCTACGATAGTTTCCGATTAAAATTTACGATAATTTTCCCCCTTAATTGATGTTATAATTTGACTCTTATGTTACTTACGATATTTTCCGATTATATATAAAATAGAATCCTTATATACAGTATATTGTTTTCCGAGTATAATACATCAAGTATAACCAACCAATATACCTAACCAAATCTAACCTAACCTAACCTAACCTAACCAAACCAAACCAAACCAAACCTAACCTAACCTAACCTAACCTGACACAATATGTTGGTTGTTAGCGTTAAAATGTTGTGCAGAATACTTGCCGCTTGGTCGCCTCTCTGTGAGTGGTTCAGTGGACGGACCTCTTATTGAATTTCAGACCCGGCAAATGTTTGTGTTTTATTGACTCTCCCTATTGGGGCAGCTGATGGCTAGGATTGTTAGGTGAGGCCGATTGTTTGAACGGTTTAATTGTCTCCTGCTTGTTAAGGGGGGGGGGGGTGGGGGTGGGAGAGGGTAGGAGTATAGAGTGACGTGCTTTTGGGCCAGAGCTGTCACTCTTATTTCTAGGCCCGTCACTTTCATTTCTAGGCCCGTCACTCTTATTTCTAGGCCCGTCACTCTTATTTCTAGGCCCGTCACTTTCATTTCTAGGCCCGTCACTCTTATTTCTAGGCCCGTCACTCTTATTTCTATGACCGTCACTCTTATTTCTATGGCCGTCACTCTTATTTCTATGGCCGTCACTCTTATTTCTATGACCGTCACTCTTATTTCTATGACCGTCACTCTTATTTCTATGGCCGTCACTCTTATTTCTATGGCCGTCACTCTTATTTCTATGGCCGTCACTCTTATTTCTATGACCGTCACTCTTATTTCTAGGCCCGTCACTCTTATTTCTAGGCCCGTCACTCTTATTTCTATGGCCGTCACTCTTATTTCTATGGCCGTCACTCTTATTTCTATGACCGTCACTCTTATTTCTATGGCCGTCACTCTTATTTCTATGGCCGTCACTCTTATTTCTATGACCGTCACTCTTATTTCTAGGGCCGTCACTCATTAGATAACTGTCTAATAACTTCTTATGTTGATATCTCCCCCTTGGTCTTACAGTAGAAGAATTAAAAGGATTTATTATTATTATTATTATTTTTTTTTTTATCTGAGTTATAGTTTCACATAAATATTTCCTCATTAACTTTCAATATAAATAATAAACTTTTTCTCTTTCTCATTTCATCTTCCGTAATTGTTTTGACTGTAATTACTAAATTGTATTCCCTAAACTGTAATAACTGTAATTCCTCGTAACTCTTGTCAGTTACAGCATAAACTCCAAACTGTAATTCCTTTATTGTCCTGACTGAAACTGTATCATGTAAAAGTTGATTAGCATCCCTTACTGTTATTCACTAATGATGGGATGAAATACAGGTGTGGAAATGTCAGGTAAAACCAACTCTTAATTTGTAGGTGTTGGCAAATCCTTGTATTGGGAAGCCTTCGTGGTGGCAAAGTTACACAGTTTATATTGGAAACTACTTGCATTTTGTTGTAATTCTGAAGTGTGTGTTTGTGTGTGGGGGTGTGCGTGTGTGTGTGTGTGCGTGCGTGCTTGTGTGTGTGGGGGCGTGTGCGTGTGTGTGTGTGTGCGTGTGTGTGTGTGTGTGGTCTGGCGATGTATAGTGGTGGAGTGGAGTTAAGTGTGGTGGTGTTGTGGTGGAGAATGGTAAAGGTTAGATAGGGGTGTTGGTGTTGGTGGTGGAGTGGGTCAGGTCTGGGCTCACCTCACCTCACCTCACCTCACCTCACCTCAGCGACTCACCTTAAACAGGCAATTTGTGTATCGATCAGACAGAGAGTTGCGTGAATTCGTACAGTTAAACCGACGTCGGCCAGGTTGACTGAACATGAAGACAGGGAGGCAACGCACTCACGCACTCGCTCACGACGCACCGATATCAACGAGGCTATTCACCAGACACACTCTACACGCACACCTGTATCCCTACACCTGCACGCACCCTTTTGACATAGCACATGTTCCCTTTAAAAGAGACAAATAATCCACCCACGTCGCCTTGGAGCACTGTAGGGAGGTGTGAGGTGACGGAGTGAGGGTCAGGGAAGGGGGTAAGGTGGGGGAGGGGAGGGTGTGGTGAGGGAGTAATGAAATGTTGGGGTTTGGTGTTTGATATAGTATCTTGTAGCCAGGTGTGAGGTGCCTGTTAGTGGGGGGGGGGGACCAGGTAGGGGGAGGAGGAAAGAGGGCGGGGTAAGGGGGATGAGGAGTGGCTATGAGTTACAGGAAGGCGGGGGGGGGGGGAGGTATAGTAAGCTATTGGTAATGGAAGTATTGATGACGAGGAAGTGGGTGACGGGGAGGGGGTAGTGTTGTCGGGGATTACCAGCGACTGTGGCTACTGAGGGAGGCGGTGACGCAGGGAGGTCTTCTGTTTGGGTGGACGAAGAAGTGGTAAAGTATTGATAAGGAAGAAGAGAAGTAGTGAGAAAATGGTTGATAACGCAGGATAAAGAATGGGAGAGGCACAATTGAATGAAAGAGAAAACTTTTGAGGATTTGAGGAAGAGAAGAAGAAGAAGAAGACGCGGACATGAAGACAGCACGAGGAAGAATCTATGTTGATATGAGTTTTTCATGAAGTGTGCGTGTGGGGGGGGGGGGGGGCGTGTAGCACAGCTGATCGAAGGCAACAGAGAGGTGTAGCGTGACTGACTCCGCCTTCAGGTGAGCGTCAACACGTGCAGGGGAGGGAAGTAGGTGAGGGTAGTACAGGAGGGGAGTTCAGGAGGGAAGTACAGGAGGGAAGTAGGTGAGGGAGCAGGGGAAGGAAGCAGAAGGAAAGCTCTCCTGGCGGACACCCTGATGAACAGATCACATTCCCTTCCTCCACTTTATACCCTCGGACCGTCCGCTCTAGCCTTAGGCACGGTGGTGGAGGGAGGAGGAGGGAAGAGGAAGAGTGGGTTGGAGGGAGGCGGTGGGGGAGTAGGGATGGGAGGGAAAAGTGGTAGGAGAGGGACAGGTGGTAGGAGGAGGAGGGGTGGTAGAGGGAGGAAAGGCATAGGGGGACTAGGAGGGGAGGAAGATGGGTAGAAGAAGAAGAAGAAGGAGGAGGAGGAGGAGGAGGAGGGGCAGGGGGAGGAGGAGGAGGGGCAGGGGGATGAACTAGCCCTTCTGTGGCCGCGCGGAATTGATATTAGGTCTTCATCTTGTCTTCATGGTGATGCTGATCAGGTGTTTGTACAATGGTCGTCTATTTGTCTTCATATTGTGGCTAGGAAGAGATTGGTGTGTGTGTGTGTGTGTGTGTGTTTTGATTGTATACATTAACTAAACATGTTAAGAGTATCTTGAGTGTTTGTGTATGCTCGAGCTGATCTGGTGCTTGATGGGAGGATGAGAGGGGTGAGGGGGAGGAGAGGGGTGAGGGCAGGAGAGGTGGGTAGGTAATTAGAGTCATGACTTACCTGTCTAAACCCTTACCTCACCACACTACCACACCCCTTTTGTTGTGTTGTGTGGAGTGAGGGAGGTGTGGATTATGGATAGTGTGGAGTATTTGGGGAAGGAAGGAAGGACTTTGTACACCCTTTACAAACAATCAGCACCTAAGCTCCACCACCTATGTTGAAGGTCACTCTGGCGTGAAGACTATTTTTATTTTCCCCCAGTGTGACCAGACAATATAAACCCTCGTCTAAATCATGGTCAGGGGTGTCTCTCACCTCTGGCAACACTGGGGGGGGGGGGGGGTCAGGCTGGAAGGGGTGATGCCAAGCTTCTCCCTCAGCAGCTGTTGGAGAAAAGTTGAGGGAGAAAATGAGACGAAAAATTATGGTACTTTGTGTGTGTGTGTGAGGGTTCATTTGTACTCTGAGACCAGCCAGGATATTGGTATTGCCCCTCTCTCCCTCCTTCCCTCTCTCCCCCTCCTTCCCTCTCCCACTCCCCTTCCCTCTCCCACTCCCCTTCCCCCAATGTCTGCATATTCACTACAACTGGATTAATTCAGGACGCTCGGTTGAAACATATCAAGACTTCTCTCCATATGCTGTCTACTGTGTCCTCCTCTATATAGTATATTTGGTTAGTGTAAAGTAAATAGTAAATAACAACAACAACGACAATAATAATAATAATAATAATAAAGATACAGGTAATAACAATAATAATTAAATAAACCACACTTGAGGAAGGAGTCGTTCTATGTTTCCAGGTGTTTAATTTACAATACATCTCCCACACCTGTGTTCCGGTGAGTAATGGGAATCTTATGACGTTCACAGGAGCTTATTGTCTTCGATGATTCATCGTGAGTCGTGCGTGTTGTTTGGCTAATGCCTGATTGTTTGTTTACAACTTATAATACGTGATATTTACCCAGGTGAGGTGTTATTATTAACTAGTGTGGTGTTCACGCTGTTCTCACCAGGTGTTCTTCGGTGTGTTATGAATGTTGTATTTTGTGTTCCAGTATGAAGGAATGTTTAGCTACAAGCCTTCATGGTAGTGTTTTGTTGATGTTTCATTTTTACAAGTACGTGAGGGTTAGAGGGAACAACTGTGATAGTAAGTTATGATGTTTTAAGTTAGTTAGGAAGTTATGTAAGTTTAAGGTAAGTTAAGTAAAGTTTTAAGTAAGATGATACTACTCTGTCCTGCTCAGTGTCCGTCCGTTAACCAAGTGAAACGAGGCGTCACGACCTGTCACCTCTCTTGACCTCTCGGCCAGCCAGACTATTGTTCCTCCCTGGTCAAGGTGACATCAGTGCTTGACCCGCTCATCTCTGGTGAGGGCGGTGGGGGGGGGGGGGGGAGAGTCTCCAGAAAGGTCCTCACGAGTTACGAGTTGAATTTTTGGGGACAAGAAGTAGATTGTAGGGGTAGAGGGGGTAGGGGGTTACTTAGGGGGTGGCAGGGTCAGGGGGATTTTGGGGGGTCGTCAATGTTAGGGGATGGAGGGGTCAGGGTGGATAACTGTTAGGGGATGGAGGGGTCAGGGGGAGGGGTCACTGTTAGGGGGTCAGGGGGATGCTGGTCATTGGGTGGACGTCAGAATTGTTTGTGTAGATGAGTTACGTGTTTGTTTTGAGGTTATAGGACACCGGGTCTTTTGTGAGGATTTATGGAGGAGGAAGAGGAGGAGGAGGAAGAGGAAGAGGAGGAAGAGGTGGAGATAAAAAATGTGGAGAACTTTTGGTGGATGAGAGAACAACTTCCAGACACACATCCATCCTCTACCCTCACACTCATCCTCCACCCTCATCCTCCACCCTCACCCTCACCCTCCACCCTCACCCTTCATGGTCACCGGCCAAGTTGATTTGTCGGGAACTTAAGGCTGGACATAGGGAAAACATTTTACTTTATTTTATGGATTTAACGTGTGTGTGTGTGTGTGTGTGTGTGTGTGTGTGTGTGTGTGTGTGTGTACGGTCACCAGGCCTAGGCGGAAAAAGGTATGTTTGGGGGGGGGGGGAGGGGAGGTGACGGACCCTCCATCAGTCGCCGTCACTTTCAGCTGGTTGTGTCCCCCTCTTTTCCCCTCCCCTCCCCTTCCCCTCCCCTTTCCCTCCCCTTCCCCTCCTCTTTCCCCTCCCCCTCCTTCATCTTCCCTCCCCTTCTCCCTCCCCCACTTTCCCCTCTCTCCATCCCCTTATTCTACTTCCTTTCCTCTGCCACCCCTCTTCCCCCCTTCCATCCTGTCTCCTTCCTACATCTTCCCCCCTCTCTTTGTCTCTCCTTCATCCCCCTCCTTCCATCCAGGGCTACTGTCCCCTCCCAGCTGTTCTGTTTCTTTCTGTCTTTCTTCTTTCTCCTTTTCACTTTCTCTCCTTGATCTCTCAGTCTCTTGCCTTCCTTGTCTCTCACTCAGACCTCTACCGCTGTCTCTCTCTCTCTCTCTCTCTCTCTCTCTCTCTCTCTCTCTCTCTCTCTCTCTCTCTCTCTCTCTCTCTCCTGCCCCTCTTCCTGTTGTCCCCTGCAGCCTTCTCACTTCTCCTCCCCCCCCCCTCTCTCTCTCTCTCCCCCTCTTCCCCTCTTTTCTGCCTCTCTGCTTCCTGGACGCCCACTTAGTGCCCTTCTCTCTTATTCCTGTTCGTGTCAGATTCTCCCTGCGTCTCTCTTAGGTCTTTGAGGTCTTTTCTTATTATTATTTATTTATTTTTTTGGTTTATCAAGTTTTATTTGGGTCTTTATTATCTCTGTTATCATTATATATCATCATCGTCATCACCATCATCATCATCGTCATCGCCATCATCATCATACCTCAGCATATACCATAGCACACCACACAACATCACACCATCACCACTTGCACTACCACCACACCACACCCACCACCACCACCCTCACCACCACTATCACCACCACCACCACTATCACCACCACCACCACCACCACTATCACCACCACTCTCACCACCACCACCACCACTATCACCACCACCCTCACCACCACTATCACCACCACCACCACAACCCTCACCACCACCACCACCCTCACCACCACTATCACCACCACCACCACAACCCTCACACCACCACCACCCTCACCACCACTATCACCACCACCACCCTCACCACCAGAGACAGGTGTGATGTTGACGTTCTTACCTGAAATTGTTGTTTTTTTTATCTCTCTCTCTCTCTCTCTCTCTCTCTCTCTCTCTCTCTCTCTCTCTCTCTCTCTCTCTCTCTCTCTCTCTCTCTCTCTCTCTCTCTCTCTTAATTCTCCCTCCTATCCATTTTTCACCCTATTCCTCCTTCCTTTGCCCTTCCTCTCCTCTCCCCTTACCCCCCCTTACCTCCTCTCCTCCCCCCTTTACCTCCTCTCCTCCCCCCTTTACCTCCTCTCCTACCCCCCTTTACCTCCCCTCCTCGTTTCTCTAACCACATCCTTCCTCCCTTACTTCTCGTTTTCGTTTACTTCCTTCCTGCTCCCCCGCTTCCTTCCTTCTTTCACCTATTTCTCCATCTTTCTCTTCCCCCCCCCCATCCTACTCTCTGTTCCATGTCTTTTCCTTTATCTCTTCTCCCTGTTCTGTCAACCTCTTTCTCTTCTTTTTCTTCTTTTATATGCCCTCTCTTCCCTCTCCTCCCCTTTCCCTCTTTCCTTTCTTCTTCCCTCTACTTCCTCCTCCTCATCCCTCTTCTCCTGTCTCATTCATCCTTCCTCGTCTCTTTCCTTCCTCCCTCCTTTTTTGTCACCCCTTTCCCCTCCCTCCTCCCCCCTCCCTCCTCTCCCCCTCCCTTCTCTCCCCCTCCCTTCTCTCCCCCTCCCTTCTCTCCCCCTCCCTCCTCTCCCCCTCCCTTCTCTCCCCTCCCTCCTCTCCCCTCCCCCCTCTCCCCTCCCCTCCCCCCTCTCCCCTCGTGTGTAGCCAGAGAATGTGGGCCGGGGGTGAGAGTGACAGTGTGGTGTTAATATATATTTGGTGGGTGAGTCTTCCTGCTGCTGCGCCTTCTTCACCCACCTGCCACCGGGTGATGTTTGACCCAGGTGAACCCTCAGATACCCTGGACAGCCCTCACATACCCAGGTCAGCCCTCACATACCCATGTCAGCCCAGGTCAGCCCTCACATACCCAGGTCAGCCCAGGTCGGTGTGAGATGACCCTGACAGAGTCACTTGTACACTCAGGAGGCCTAACCTAACCTAACCTAACCTAACCTAACCGTGCCTGAAGGTGGGGTGTGACTGTCTGTCTTACCTTAATTGTTTATATATATCTATATAGTTGAGGTTATTTTATGCTGTGTTGGGGAGGGAGGGAGGGTGGGGGATGGGGGGGGTGGTGGTGGGGGTTGGTTGGGGGAGGAGGAGGAGGAGAGTGTTGGGGAGGGTTGGTGGTGATTGTGTTAGGGTGACTATAACCCTTCTCACACGTGAACTAGAATTTCTGTAACTGTTTTATGTAAATCTCTCTCCCTCCCTCCCGCCTTCCCTCCCCCCTCCCTCCCTCCCTCCCTCCCTCCCTCCCTCCCTCTCTTTTTCCCTTCCCCTCTTTCATCTTTCCTCCACTCCTCCCCCCTCCTTCTCCATCCACTTTTTTCCTTCCTCTTTCCCTTCCTCCACCTTTCTCTCACCCCTCCACTTCTCTCTCCCTCCCTTCCTTCCTCCACTTCTCTCTCCCTCCCTTCCTCCCCCTTCCTATCATTACCAGAAACTAGGTAATAGTAACAGGTCCTGTAATAATAACGTTAAAAGACATGTTAAAATAATAATGTAAAAATGGAAGGCTGAAACCATTAAAAATATTACCTTTTATTTAATAACAGTTTTAAGAGTTATGTGTCTTGTTGTTATTTTGTTGTTGTTTAGTCGTGTTTTTTTTGTTATAACTTTGTTTGATCTTGTTGTTGTTTATTGTCAGCAACAGTTGTGGTCATGTAAAAAAAAAAAAAGTATTTGTTATTTTCACTGGAAGAAATGTAAGGAAATTTATTGTACCTTCTACGTTATTTTCTATTAAATATAAAAGACTTTTGTTTTTTGTTCAGCCACCAAGGTATTGTTTTTGTTTATATAAAGCTCATTGTAGTTTTAGTTTGTCCGAAAATCACTAAAATATGAAATTTTCTTTAATTCTGTGAGTGAGCGATCGATGTGTGTGTGTGTGTGTGTGTGTGTGTGTGTGTTGTGTGTGTAGTGGAGGTCCCCTTAACACGCCTCTCCCCGCAGCGTTGATATTGCCTGCCCTAATACCCTGCTGGGAGTGAGGGGTGTGGGTGGGGGGAGGAAGGGGGAAGGGGTTAGGGGGAGACGGGGGTAGAGATAGGGGTAAAGGGAGAGCTGGTGGGTGAGAGAGGGGTAGGGAGAGGGGAAAAAATGGGGGATGCAGGGCAGATAGGGGAGACTAGGTAAGGGGGGAGGTAGGATTGGGGGCAGGCAGGGTAAGTAGGGGAGACGAGGTAAGGGGGGAGGAATGGTTGAGGGATTTAAGGGAAGGATGATGACGAGGGATTATTAAAAGAACTGAGAGGAAGGGAGGGAGAGACTAGGGATTAGGGGAGGAGTTTGGGGGAAAAGATCAGAGATTGGAGGAAAATTGGGGAAAAAAAGAATGATGGTGGTAAGGGATTGGGGGGGGGATGGTGGGGTAGGGATTGGGGGGGATGGTGGGGTAGGGATGAAGGATTTGAGGAGGAAGCAAGAGCATTGGTGAGGCGGGATTTGGTAAGGATGGAGGTAGGATTTAGGATAATGGTGAAGGATTAGATATGATCACCTGCCCTTACTACCATGACTGTAGCAGGAGGAGGAAGAAGAAAGTCAAATAAAGAAGAAAAAATGAAGAAATAACAAAAGATACAATAAGAAAAAGGAAGGAAAAATAGAATGATAGAAAATGAAGGAAACTTGAATCCAAATATACTTGTTTTCTTTGACCTCTTCCTTATACCGAGGAATGAGAGAGAGAGAGAGAGAGAGAGAGAGAGAGAGAGAGAGAGAGAGAGAGAGAGAGAGAGAGAGAGAGAGAGATTTTGGTTGCGGTAGCGACTGGTAACAGGAATATTGAGTTTTGCTGCATTATCTCTCTCTCTCTCTCTCTCTCTCTCTCTCTCAGGTATGGCTAGCCAGGATGAGCGAGAATCCTGGACCTTGTATTGTGAGATCCACCCTTACTCACCCTTAAGGGGAGGGTGAGGAGGGAGTAAGGGGGTCTAGCATTAAAGAGGGAGGGGCTGTGCAGTGAGGAGGGAGGTGGGGGAGGAAGTAGGGGGAAGGGGGGGGTGAGGATGAGTGAGGAGAGAGAGAGGGGGGAGGTGTGAATGGAGAGGAGAAAGGGGAGGGGAAGGTGTGGCTGGGGAGAGGGAAGGAGGGGGGGGGTGGGTGTGGAGGGGGTATTGGAGTGGGAGGGGGTAATGGAATAAAGTGAGAATGGGAGGCAGTAGAGAACAGAGGTAGAGGAGGGGAAAAGGGGTGAGGGAGGAGAGTGATTAATACTCGTGAGGGGAGAGAGGGGGAGGGGGTGAGGAGTGACGGAGTGGGGGGAGAGGGGTAGTAGAGGGGTAAATTGAACGATGTAGAGAATATAGGTGATTAAACACAGTGTGAGGGGAGGGTAGTGAGGGGAGAGGGGTGAGGGTAGGGTAGTGAGGGGAGAGGGGTGAGGGAGGGGAGGGGTGTGGTTAAGGATTTAAGGTGAGGGGAGTGTAGTGGGAAGGATAGCAGATGAGAGGGAGAGGTGTGAGAGGGGAGAGAGAGAGAGAGAGAGGGGTCTGTGAGAGTGGTGGAAGTGCGTGTGTGAGTGGGGAAGGGGAGTGAGAAGAAGAGAGGGTGTGAGATAGGTGAGAGGGTGATGTAAGAGGGGAGAGTGTGTGAGTGGGATTGAGAGGGGAAGGAGTAATGTCACGTTTAACTCTAATGAGATGTGTCTTGTATGTTGTTATTTGACTTAATTAATAACTATAATAATAATAATAATAATAATAATAATAATACGGCTTTGTATTCTTCTTGCTACTGCATTTGTCTAATCAATTTATTTTATATTATTTATCTACAGGTATACGGTACACACACACACACACACACACACACACACACACACACGTTTATTTATTTATCATTAGATGGAGCAGCATTATATTGGATACATTCTCCTTTAGGTTGGATCACATGAAGATTAGGCACCCTAGCTTAGTTCTCTAAATAATATAACACCCTAGCGCTACCTAGTGGAGGGGGGGGGGGGCGGGTAGAACAGGTAGGTCATTGTATATTTCCTATGAGCTTAAAGGTCTACTGAACTGTTCACTTAACTGTTTACGTGAAAGGTCAGAAACATCACCTGTCGACCAATGAAAACCTCAAAATGATTACCTGAAGATTAGGCACCCCTGCTTATTTCACCTGAAGATGACCTTACACAATGAATATGATGACTTAATCCTTTGAGTATGATGACTTAACCCCTTAACTATGATGGCTTAACCCCTTGAATATAATGACTTAACCCCTTGAATACGATGACTTAACTTAACCGATGCGTACAATGTCATCGTACTCAAGGGGTTATCACAGGAAGCAGTACGTGGGAAGATGAATGCTACCTGTGATGTAACTAACTTTCTTCTCTCTGTGTTTCAGGTAAATTATCTACTGACGAAGGTGTGGCCGACGTGGTGGGAGTTATCACGTAGAAGATAAGTTATTGATGGCTACTAGTGTATGTATGTATGTATGCATGTATGTATGTATGTATGAATTGTTCTCCTAGGTGGAATGCTCAATATTGGTGGTTATGTTTGTATGTATGACGTACGTGTGTGTGTGTGTGTGTGTGTGTGTGTGTGTGTGTGTGTGTTAGCGGTGTTGTTGGTGTATAAGTGATGGAATGAAAATGTATTTGCTATCATGTTATCAAACATTTTAAGGTAGTGTGAATACCTGTTATATACTGTTATATCCTGGTTGTAATCTGGTGTGTTTACTTGTTATATCCTGCTTGCAATCTAGTGTGTTTACTTGTTATATCCTGTTTGTAAACTGGTTTGCTTACCTGTTATATCCTGTTTGTAATCTTGTGTGTTTACCTGTTATATCCTGCTTGCAATCTAGTGTGTTTACCTGTTATATCCTGTTTGTAAACTGGTTTGCTTACCTGTTATATCCTGTTTGTAATCTGGTGTGTTTACCTGTTATATCCTGCTTGCAATCTAGTGTGTTTACCTGTTATATCCTGTTTGTAAACTGGTTTGCTTACCTGTTATATCCTGTTTGTAATCTGGTGTGTTTACCTGTTATATCCTGCTTGCAATCTAGTGTGTTTACCTGTTATATCCTGTTTGTAAACTGGTTTGTTTACCTGTTATATCCTGTTTATAGTCTGGTATTTTTCCCTTACATAACCTGGAAAACTCTCTCTTGGATGTACCCGACGGGATCTTCTTCTTCAGGAGGGCTCATGAATATGCAGGAGACACATTGGAAGGACTTAAGATAATGACCCAGGAATATGGGATGGGTTCCTGGAGGATGTGGTATGGATAACAGGATGCCTAAAGGACTCCTGGGGATGTGGTATGTTTTGATAGGGTTAAAGTCCTGAGGGAATTTGTAAGGGCGCTTGATGATGTAAGAGGGACGTTGGGAGGTGCGGTAATGACTAAGGACCTTGGAAGACGCAGATGAAGGAGGGAGTGTGTAATATTTAAAAGGCCTGCAGAAGGTGTGTGGTGGTCGTGCTAGAGTGACACGTAATAATTCATCCGAGTCAACAGTGGAGGGTTAAAGCTGCTCTTGTGTACAGCTGTAAGTAAGAATTCATAAAAAAAAACTATTCAGAAAGTGTTTACTGTGTCTCAACGCCCTGACGCCCACACACACACACACACACACACACACACACACACGAGCTCTTCAGTGTTTACTCAACATTCATACTTCCCAAGCTCACCTATGCCTCCCCTACCTGGTCTTCCTCCCTAAATGCCACACATCGTAAACACCTAGAAAAAGTGCAAAAGAGGGCATGCAATATTATTCTCTCCCCTTCCTACTCCACATATCAAGAAGCGCTCAACACACTGACCCTTTCGGCTCTCACTGACCATCACCACGACCTCATCTGCAAATTTGGTGAGAAGCTTCTGCACCATCCTCGACACCGGCTCCTACTACCACCTGAGATCCCTCGCCCGAGAATTGCTATTCGACACCACAACCGCATCCAGCCCATACGAGCACGAACTGATCACTATAAGAACAGCCCAGTCCCAACCATTGTAAAAATTATCAATAGCTTGTAATAAACCAGTGTATTCACTCCCAGTAAATCTTACTTTTTGCTCTGTCACTGTTGAAATGCCTTGTAGTTTGAGCTTCTCCTCACCTAGTTATTATATATCATATTTGTATCACTTATGTTACTTGTATATTATTTGTAAATCAAGAGACCCATTCCCCAATTATGTAACTGTATATTTTCAGCCTTCCGGCTGCCATGCTCTTTCAATAAACCGTTTATTATTATTATTATTATTATTATTATTATTATTATTATTATTATTATTACTATTACTATTACACAAACACCAGAGTACCCGGATGATATCTAGAGGTCACCCACAGTTCATTACAATTATATAACCTGACCTGACCTGACCTTAAACGAGAATGAAAATACTTAAAAAATACAACAAATAATTGAGTTTTTGAGTTTAAATTATAAGATGGATGGATCACTGGACCGGTGAACAGAGATAGATAGACAGATAGATAGATAGATAGATAGATAATCATTACGCAAATAAAAATCACTAGTGTAATTAATTGATCAGTATCATAAGTTACCGATCAGAATCATTAGTTATCAATCAGTCATACATCATTGCTGTGTGTTAATGTTCTGTGAAATATGAAAAATTCGGATGTAAAAAAAAAATCCTCAACGTGAATAAACAAGATTTAGAAGGTTTATAGAGTGTGTGTGTGTGTGTGTGTGTGTGTGTGTGTGTGTGTGTGTGTGTGTGTGTGTGTGTGTGTGTGTGTGTGTGTGTGTGGTGCCAAAACTCACAACTATAAGCGGCCGAGATCCCGTATGTTGTTCTGTATATTTATATAATATTACAACAACATTTCCATCATAGGAATTAGGATCTATTAGGCCTCATAGCGACATAACACGCCACCCAGCCAACTTTTATCCAATATGGACCAACACAAGTGTACGTTGCCATGGTCACCAACGATGCGAAAATTGCCACATAACGGTGAGGTCCTGATGGTGTTGTGGTGGTGCTGTGCTGTGGTGGTGGTGTGGTAGTGGGGTGTGGTGGTTATTTCTCACACCAGGTATGTTATTTCCTATACCAGGTGTGTAATCTTTGTTCAGTAGTTAGGTTAGGTTGTTATACAGCGTTACACCAGCGGGGTCGGGGACTTGAGGCAGGTCATCAGGAACAGTAGTAACGTTCATAGTGCTCCGGCTGGTAGGTTCCCACAAGCCTCGCGTCCTCAGGAACATTCCAGTATGACAGCGACCCGTCAGCCAGCCTTCAGAGCGTTTAACCCACGTCGTGTTGGACAGCCTCCCCCCACCAGTGTCTGTAGTGTCGTATATTATATTCCACGTTGGTAGTTTTCTGGTTTGAGTGGCAACCATCTTCCATTTTCCTGTGTTTATCGTGGATTGTGTTGGAGAGGAGGCATGTCGGCCACACAGACACAACCATCCCCACCAAAATATTCCCGCTGCCCCTCCTCCCGTGTGGTGTTTGAGGGGGGCCCACTGTCAGTCGCAGTTTAATTTCCAGCACATTTCCTGGAGTGTGTTGGTCAATAGCGTTCCATAGGAAGTAGTTACCATCTACTATTTTTTTTCCACTCTGAAGTGTAGTACGTGAGGGTAGAGTGAGAACGGCAGCTATCGTCCAATTTCCAGCGTTTTCAGCGGAGTTTGTTGGACAGGAAGGGGTCCAGTAGGAGTGGCAGCCATTGTCCAGTCTGCACCACCGCTTTTCCGGGAGTGTGTTGGGTGCGTCGCTAATATGTCGGAGAGGGAAATAATACCCAGAGTTTGCTCGCGTTCCCTCTTAACCCTTATAACGGTGTATGACAAGTTGACAAGCGGCCGGTAGTTGTAACTGCTCGCTTGGTGATTTACGGTCTAGAAGTGAGGGGTAAGGGGAGTGAGAGAAAGGGGAAGGAAACAGAGGTATTGGAAATAGCTTGAGGAAGGGTGGTAGAGGGAGATTAGAGGATGATGGGAATGGATAAATAGATGATAGTTTGCAGGAGCGAGGGAGAGAAGAGGGTGAAAAGTGGTGTCAATGAGGTAGTTAGTCGTGTGTGTAATGAGTGTTAATTACCAGCATAGGAGTAATTACACCGTTGAGGGTAGTTATGATGGACTCTTATTAATAGATGGAATATTTTGATTTTGTGTCGTGAAGCTTCTCAGTGTGTTCGTCTCCATTCTCTTTCTTTCCTCCCTCTGTTGTCCCTCTCCTCCTCTTTTCTTCCCCCCTCTCTCTCTCCCTCTCCTCTCCTCTCCCCTTCCTCCACGAGCCAGGGTAGAGAACGCTGCAATACATTCAATGAGGCTAACTTCCTCCCCCTCCGGCCGCCTCACTTCCCACCCTACCCTCTCACCCCCTACCTAGTTCCTGCTGCTGCTGCGCCTGCTGTTGTAGCTGCTGCTCTTATAACAGTTGTGGCGTCTACTGCTTCTGCTTTAACAATTGTGGCGTCTACTGCTTCTGCTTTAACAGTTGTAACGCCTAATACCGCTTCCATAACAGTTGTAACGCCTAATACCGCTTCCATAACAGTTGTAACGCCTAATACCGCTTCCATAACAGTTGTGGCGTCAAATACTACTGCTACCTCCCGCTAGATTGTATCGTGGTTTTTTTGTTGAAGAGGTGGGTGTTGGGGGCAGCCTAAGACGGTGCCCACGGGCCTATAAGCGGCTTAACACGGGTCTACACTTACATTTACACACCGACCTGCGATTAGAAGACGTGTTGGGGATATGACTCAGAGGAGATATGTGGCTGGATGTTACATGATATATCTTAACCCCCTACCTCTCTCTTTCTCTCTCTTTCTTTGATCTTTGATAATTAATCTTCCTCTATCTTCTCTCTGTATCTCTTTCTATCGCCTCTCTATGTCTGTCTGTTTGTCTCTATACCTCTCCTCTCTGTCTATTTATATATCTGTCTGTATACCTATCTCTCTCCTTTCTGTGCCTGGCTCCCCTTCTCTTTTCTCTGTCTTACCTCTCCTCTCCGCCTGCCTGTCTATCTGTCTGTCCCTGCCTCTTCTATTTTGTCTCTCCGAACCTGTCTCTCTCTGTCTCCTCTCTGTCACAATCTCCCTCTCATCTTATGCCTGTCTCCTCCGTCTTCTCGATGTCTTTTCCGTCTCTCTGTGTTATAAGTGACTCAAATCCTCAAGCCACAGGTCTTAGATATTGTCATCATTATTTCTCACTGAACCTAACCTAACCTAACCTAACCTAACCTAACCTAACCTAACCTAACCTAACCTACCCGTAAGATTCCACCGTTTGCTTGATTTTATTTTTCCTTGTTGTGACGAAGACCAACTCACCCCAGGGGAACTTTGTCTCTTGTCGTGATTAAGCCGTAGTGTTGTGGGCAGCCTGTAACCTGTAGTGGGGGCAACCTGTAACGTGTAGTGGACAACCTATAATGGGCAAGTGGGCAACCCTTTGTAAGTTTTTTTTTAAGATTTTCTCTAATTTATGGACCGGACGATGACGTAAGGGACACGTGTGTAATGATGACTGACCGACTGGAGGAAGAAACTGAGGGGGAACTGCTGCATTATCCTGTGTTTTTGTGGGAGGTAATATTAGGGTTCCTCTTTCCTATACCTCCGTCAGGATGAAGTATGGAAGGGAATTTTTCTTGTTTTTGATAGATTTTTGGAGGTTGTGGTGTGGTGTGTGGAAGACGGCGAAGGAGATGTAACAATTAGTTTTTTCTTGTTATCTGTTGCTTTGTGTCCCATTCTACCTCCTCTCTTATTTCATCTCCCTTCCCATGCCACCTACTGCCCCATTGCTCCTCCTTTCCCATTCCACCTCTCCTTCTGTTCCTTCTACCCTCTCATGCCTCCTTTATCCACGTTTTTACTACACGTAATCTTCTCACCCTGCCTCCCTCGCCCTTATGTCTCCTCCCACACCTCCTTCACCCCCTATACCGTCTCCCTCACCCTCCCCAGGCTGCCTCCCTCACCCTCCCCACGCCGCCTCCCTCACCCTCCCCACGCCGCCTCCCTCACCCTCCCCACGCCGCCTCCCTCACCCTCCCCACGCCGCCTCCCTCACCCTCCCCACGCCGCCTCCCTCACCTTCCCCACGCCGCCTCCCTCACCTTCCCCACGCCGCCTCCCTCACCCTCCCCACGCCGCCTCCCTCACCCTCCCCACGCCGCCTCCCTCATCCTCCCCACGCCGCCTCCCTCATCCTCCCCACGCCGCCTCCCTCACCCTCCCCACGCCGCCTCCCTCACCCTCCCCACGCCCCCATTCCCTCTCCCCCATGCGCCATTCTTCCCACCGCCCGTTATAGGCTTTCAATAACACCCCCGTATGGGATTAATCGACCGTACGAATTCCATGTGTGTCGCCATCAAGTGGGTGAGGGAGCGAGACAGAGCCCCCACCGTCAGTGCCCCAATGTCCCTGTACCCCAATACCCAGGACCTGGTTCCCTGACAATAAAGGTTCCCCCCCCCCCCCCCGTAAACCCCCTGTTGTTTAGGTCTGGTAAGGGCCAATTCATTCTCCCCGCATTACCCATTCACACTGACTCATGAAACATCACAGAAGAGCTTTAAAGTTTTCCCACCCACACAATGGATGCCATGGGGGACAAAAAGCCAGAAGGATGGTTGGGTGTAGGATCAAAAGGACAAGATGTTAAGCCACTCAAAGGGTCGTCTTGGTGGTTCCTCTCATATTAAACGAGATGATTATGACCCGTATTGAGTTTAGAGGTTGAGCAATAGTCTGGTTATTAAGTGAGTTGGTTGTCGTGGTCGTCTCCCCTTCCCCTCCCTATCCCCTCTCCCCCTCCTTCTCCCCCCTCAGTGGCCAAACACTTCAGGTAAACATTAACGTATAAGAGAAGGTGTGATGGGGTGTAAGGGAGGTCACGTAAGGTCAGTGTTGGGTAGATTCCTTCACGGTACTAATGTCCGGATGCCTGTCTCGGGGCGGCCGCTAGTGATGATTTAGGGGAAGGAGGCGAGTAGAATACGGTAGACGCCATTACTTACTCGTGGGAGAGATCTTCTGCCCTCAAGATTCCACACTTCTCGCCTTTTACGTGTCCTCCATTAATCCTTGTACAGTACAGATGAATACACCGGTTAACTCCTTAGCTATACTTGACCACTGTTCTTATTTGGTTAAACTGTCAGATTCCTCAACATGCCTCGGCGTTAACCACATCTACTCTGGTATGGTTGTCGCCTTAGCCCTGGATAACGTTAACTGAATAAAACCTGAGTTGTTGTATAATTTCTTCTCTTATTACTACTACGATCATTTAGTTGCTGTAGTAGTAAGGTGTGTCCTTTGTATTCCCGGACCTGCAGTAGTCCCGTTACCTTAGACATTTCACCTTCAGGAACACGACTCTTGCTTCTACTAGTTCCTATTCACCCTCAGAACCACAACTCTTCCTCCTGCTGCTAGTTCCTATTCACCCTCAGAACCACAACTCTTCCCCCTGCTGCTAGTTCCTATTCACCCTCAGAAACACAACTCTTCCTCCTGCTGCTAGTTCCTATTCACCCTCAGAAACACAACTCTTCCTCCTGCTAGTTCCTATTTATAAGTTCTTGAGGATCTTCACTCTGCTCTTGACTGGAAGTTAGATACGAAAGCTTATATTAACATAGTCAATTTCTCTCTCTTATCTTGTCTTACGTTTATGGGAAAGAAAAATAAGATACATTGACTTATCTTATGGTTGTGGTAATTGTTTGTAAGGAAAAATATGTGGGTTATGGCTTGTATTCTGTATTTGGTTAAGCGCCAGGTGTATAGGTGTTATAATCAGGTTAAATGCGTGTTATAGGTGATGGTGTTATAGGTGTTGGTGTTATAGATGGTGGTGTTATAGGTAATGGTGTTATAGATGATAGTGTTATAGATGGTATTGTTAAAGGTGTTGGTGTTGATGATGGTGTTATAGATGGTGTTGTTATAGGTGTTGGTGTTGATTATGGTGTTATAGGTGTTGGTGTTGATGATGGTGTTATAGATGATGGTGTTATAGGTGTTGGTGTTGATGATGGTGTTATAGATGGTGTTGTTATAGGTGTTGGTGTTGATGATGGTGTTATAGGTGTTGGTGTTGATGATGGTGTTATAGGTGTTGGTGTTGATGATGGTGTTGTTGGTGTTGATGATAGCGTGTGGTAGAGTATAACATGCAAGCGGCTGGGATCTCTGGGGAGTTATTATCCCTTAGTCAGTTCATGTTCTTTCCACACCACACTCTTGTCAACAGCTCCTTGTTAATACCCTCACCACACAACTACCACGCCACCGCCACACCACGCCACACCACATCACCACTAAGCCACGCCACGCCACCACTACCGCCACACCACACCACATCACCACCACCACGCCACCGCCACACCACCCCACGCCACCACTACCGTCACACCTTCCACATCACCACCACGCCACCGCCACGCCACACCACGCCACGCCACGCCACCACACCACTACCGTCACACCTTCCACATCACCACCACGCCACGCCACCACTACCGTCATACCACACCACATCACCACCACGCCACGCCACACAACCACTACCGCCACACCACGAGACAGTCCTCCTCGCTGCACTATATCCTTTTGTGTGGTGGCGTGGCGTGACGTGCTTAGGCATGTCGTAGATGGTGTCGGGGCGTGGTTGAGTCATAGAGGCACCATGGGAGGACATGTATGAAGTAGGATTCACAACATGTAAGATTCACAACATGGAAGATTCACAACATGTAAGATTCACAACATGCAAGATTCACAACATGTAAGAAAGATTCATAACATGTAAGCTTCACAACATGTAAGATTCACAACATGTAAGATTCACAACATGGATGAATCACAACATGTAAGATAAACAACATGTAAGGAAGATTCACAACATGTAAGATTCACAACATGGATGAATCACAACATGCAAAATTCACAACATGCAAGATTCACAACATGTAAGGAAGATTCACAACATGTAAGCTTCACAACATGGATGAATCACAACATGCAAGATTCACAACATGCAAGATTCACAACATGTAAGATAAACAACATGTAAGGAAGATTCACAACATGTAAGATTCACAACATGGATGAATCACAACATGCAAAATTCACAACATGCAAGATTCACAACATGTAAGATAAACAACATGTAAGGAAGATTCACAACATGCAAAATTCACAACATGGATGAATCACAACATGCAAGATTCACAACATGCAAGATTCACAACATGCAAGATTCACAACATGTAAGATAAACAACATGTAAGGAAGATTCACAACATGTAAGATTCACAACATGTACAGTAATGACAATTCGGGTCTGAATAATTCATCCGGACATTAACAAGACAAATACCTAGTCAGGACGGCTTCTACTTACTCCCTAATCCATCGTAGTTATCCAGGTAGGGTCATAGGTAAGACAGGTAAGGATAGGTAAGAATAGGTAATGACAGGTAAGAATAGGTAAGAATAAGTAATGACAGGTAAGAACAGGTAACACAGGTAAGGACATAAACAACAGAGCTTTGCCAATTTTACCTCGTTAAAGCTCTCCTGTGATGTGAGGGTCTTAGGTTTGGTTAGGTTAGGTTTGATCGGTAGAGGGACTTTGGCAGGTGTAGTTGGGTGTGTACCGTATGTTGGTACTACACTTAAACCAGACGTAGTTATGGATTAGTAAGACTGGCATTTGCTACAGTGGCGGTGATTGTACTATATATAAGGCACGCACGAGCAGTAGTTGTGGACTGATATAAATAGATTTTCTGCAATGTTGACGGGGCAGTAGTTTTGGTGGATGGCATTGTGTGTGTGTGTTTGTTTTTATTTGTGCTTTTGTTGTCATGTTACGTTTCCTGACCAGTGATGTTATTACGCAAATTGTTCTGTTTCACGTTGTTGTTGGTGGTGTGTTTTATTGGTATGGTGATGGTGTGTTGTTTGATGGTGTTATGGTGATGGTGTAGTGTAGTGTGTTGGTTTGATGGTTTTATGATGATGGTGTAGTGTAGTGTTGTATTGGTTTGAAAGCGTTATGGTGGTGGTGTTGATATGTGGTGGTGGTTTTGATGTGTGATGGTGGTGGCTTAAGTGTGGTGATGTGGGTGTGGTGCTGCTGTGTGGTGGTGGTGGTATAAGTAGTGGTGTTGTCATGGTGGTGGTGGTGGTAGTAGTGGTGTTGTCATGGTGGTGGTGGTAGTAGTGGTGTTGTCATGGTGGTGGTGGTAGTAGTAGTGGTGTTGTCATGGTGGTAGTCTCAAGAGTTGGGTTCTACTTATATAGTTACTTGTATAAAGGTGTCCATTGTGTTTCACGGTAGGAGGGCGACCCAGGTCCTCCTCCATGTGCTGTGTGTAGCCCAGGTCCTCCTCCATGGCCTGTGTGTGGTCCAGGTCCTCCTCCATGACCTGTGTGTGGCCCAGATCCTCCTCCATGACCTGTGTGTGGCCCAGATCCTCCTCCATGACCTGTGTGTGGCCCAGGTCCTCCTCCATGACCTGTGTGTGGCCCAGGTCCTCCTCCATGACCTGTGTGTGGCCCAGGTCCTCCTCCATAACCTGTGTGTGGCCCAGGTCCTCCTCCATGACCTGTGTGTGATCAGGTCCTCCTCCATGACCTGTGTGTGGCCCAGGTCCTCCTCCATAACCTGTGTGTGACCCAGGTCCTCCTCCATGACCTGTGTGTGACCCAGGTCCTCCTCCATGACCTGTGTGTGACCCAGGTCCTCCTCCATAACCTGTGTGTGACCCAGGTCCTCCTCCATAACCTGTGTGTGACCCAGGTCCTCCTCCATAACCTGTGTGTGACCCAGGTCCTCCTCCATGACCTGTGTGTGACCCAGGTCCTCCTCCATGACCTGTGTGTGACCCAGGTCCTCCTCCATAACCTGTGTGTGCCCAGGTCCTTCTCCCTGACCACCATGCCTCACTGTGGTGGAGGGTGCAGCAGGGACCTGGCCGCCTCTTAACTCCTAACGGTGTTGCACCTGACCTCTATTGCTGCTGTTATTGCTGTAGCTGCTGCTGCTGTATACCGCCTCATGGTGCTGCTCAGGGGATGATGCTGTGATAAACCTTGACTGCTTACTAATGCTGCTGTTGGAACTACACAACTACACTGTTACAACTGTTAAGTGGGTCAGTAAATGCTCTTAAACCCTGGTGGAAGTGCCTTGTTACTTGAGCTGGGAACACTTGTTACCAGGAGGCTGTGATCCCTGAGTGTTGGGAGTCTGGTCGCCACTTACCTTCATCACCCAGGAGTTAATACGAATTTATGCAGGTTATGAAAGCACTGAGGTTGACTCGCCTACCTGTGATCACCTGAGCTGTCGAGGATAATACATTTACACTGATTTATAACCATATCTTGTCTTCTATCTTGTCTTAGTTATATATTTTCTTATTAGTAATATAGTTTAGTCATTGTCCGTATGTCTGTCTTTCGTGTTGTGTATACATAGTGATTGATATTATTTTATTTCTATGTTTCATCTCTGTACACATTAGGCAGTTTGATAATTTTCTGGGTATCATCTGTGTATATATGTTGAAAGCCAAATGTATTTTCTGTGTGTGTGTGTGTGTGTGTGTGTGTGTGTGTGTGTGTGTGTGGACGAACTTTGGAGTAAAAACAAACACTATTCTTAAGTCCTGTAGAAGGAGACTTTCCCCGGTCCGCGTGCAGCAAATTCCACCAAGCTGGACCACCGCCTGAAAATGAAGACACTATGGTCGAAGGCCGGAGAAAGAGGGGAGGGAGAAGGAGGTGAGAGAGGGAAGGGAGGGTGAGTAAGGAGGGGAAGGAATGATAGGAGGACAGAGAGAGGAGAGGGAAAGAGGGGAGTGGGGTGAGTGGGTTAAGATGACTCCTCCCCCTCCCTTCAGGCCAATTCCAAGTAAATTCCAGGTAAACTTACGGCAGTGCCTCAGACGCGGACCTGAAGTGGCACTGTCCACTCTCCAGACATGGCGGGTCTTCAATCTCTTAGTGCCTCATGGTGGGTTGTGAGTGCCTCTTGGTGTGTTGAGTGCCTCTTGGTGCGAGTGCGTCTTGGTAGGTTGTGAATGTCTGTTGGTGGGTTGTAAGTGCTTCTTGGTAGGTTGTGAGTGCCTCTTGGTAAGTTAAGTGTCTCTTGGTAGGTTGTGAGTGCCTTTTGGTTAGGTTGTGAGTGCCTCTTGGTAAGTTAAGTGCCTCTTGGTAGGTTGTGAGTGCCTCTTGGTAGGTTGTGAGTGACTTATGTTGTGTGTGTCTCCTAATAATGCCTCATGGTGGCTTGTGAGTTTCTCTTGGTAGGTTGTGAGTGAACGGTGCTTGTGAAGAAATTTTTTTCCTCACAGGATGGTCGTGACGGTCTTTATATAGCTAGATGGTCATGTACTGTATGGTTGTCGTGAAGACGTTTTTCTCACAGGATGGTCGTAGAAGTCCTTTTGCTGTGGGTCGGTTAAGGCTGGCATCTGTCCCACGAAGAAATGGGAAGGATTTTCTCTCAATCCTTCTGGTAAAAGAGAATGAATGGGCGTATTGTGGGTGTGAGCCGGGTAAGGGTGGGTGGGTGTATAGAGGAAGGAGGTAGACGCTGGTAGAGAGGGAGGGAAGGAGGGAGAGGGATGAGGGTGGGGTAGGTAGAGATTGAGGAAGGGTAGGGAGAGAGGGATGGAGGTAGGGGGAGTGTGATGAGGAGAGGGAGGTTTAGAGCGATGTGGAGAGGGAGGTTTAGAGCGATGTGGAGAGGGAGGGTGAGAGGGATGGAAGGAGAGGGAGGGTGAGAGGGATGGAAGGAGAGGGAGGGATGATGCCTGTGGTAAAGACTGTGAACATAAAGCTTCCGTGTTATCCTTTCCTCTTCCATCAGACGTTTATTGTCAGAATTTCATAACAATATATTATTTCTTTCCTCTGGTATATACGTCATGTTGTCAGCATCGTAAAGGGAAAGTTCAACCACATCTTCAGTTTGTTTTTCTTGGTGAGGCGACGCTGGTGAGGTTTATCTGATTACATGTTGTCATATCGTTTGGTATTCAGTGTTTATTTGGACAACAGGAAGAAGACCGATGATTTAAGTTCATCTAAAAGTTCACGGACGACTTGGAGATGTTGGAGAGGTGTTTGTGGAGCTTTTGTGGTATAGTAGGATCCTTCCCTCCTTCAGTGTGAAGGATCCCTCCCTCCTTCAGCGTGTTGGATCCTTCCTCCTTCAGTGTGTAGGATCCCTCCCTCCTTTAGCGTGTAGGATCCCTCCCTCCTTCAGCGTGTAGGATCCCTCCCTCCTTCAGTGTGTAGGATCCCTCCCTCCTTCAGCGTGTAGGATTCCTCCCTCCTTCAGCGTGTAGGATTCCTCCCTCCTTCAGTGTGTAGGATCCCTCCCTCCTTCAGCGTGTAGGATCCCTCACTCCTTCAGCGTGTAGGATCCCTCCCTCCTTCAACGTGTAGGATTCCTCCCTCCTTCAACGTGTAGGATTCCTCCCTCCTTCAGCGTGTAGGACCCCTCACTCCTTCAGCGTGTGACAAGGATCATAAGGTAGGTAGGATGCTGTAGTCCTCTATAATCTTAGCAATCACCCACAACACTGAATTGGAATCCTTCCAGCCTCGCCGGCCACCTGGCCACGGCCTCACATACACGGCCCTAAACCCAAGGAAGGAGCCAAGCTAGAGACGCTTTTTAACTAGAGGAACACAAGGCCTATTATCTGGTGGCGGGGGTGGTGCTCTAGTGCCCTGGACATCCGACACTCCTGCTGGGGATCGAGAGGACCATGACGTCGACAAATTGAACCGTTTGACCCACGCTGCCCCCGTTGCACGGGTCACGGATGGGGTGGAGGAGGCCTAGGGTGACCCGAGGAGGGGGAGGGGGGGTAGAATATGCCTAAGGTTAGGTTGAAGGCTGGGACAGACGAGAGGAAGGCAGGGACGGGACAGGCCTAAGGTGGACCGGGATGGACCAAAGAGAGGCAGGACCGGGACAGACGAGGAGGACCAGCTTGGGACGGTGCCAGGGAGGAAGGGAGGTTTTGATTAAAGTGGTGTTACGTCCATAGATGGTTCACTGTTGGTCGGTGCTGGAGGAGGGAGTCTTGACTGGCTCGTGTTATGGTTAAAGTCAGAAAATAAAGTGAATTAAATTGTTTGTAAGAATTAGTCTCTCTCTCTCTCTCTCTCTCTCTCTCTCTCTCTCTCTCTCTCTCTCAGCAGATAATCTCCTACAAATAATGATGTAAAACACAGCTGAAGGAACAATTGCCACATAGTCTTGGTAAGTGGAGGCGACAGCTGTTAAGTTGATAGTGGTGGTATGGGCGTGATGAAGCAGGAGTGACAGTGTGGGCGTGATGAAGCAGGAGTGGCGGTGTGGGCGTGATGCAGCAGGAGTGGCAGTGTGGGCGTGATGCAGCAGGAGTGGCAGTGTGGGCGTGATACAGCAGGAGTGGCAGTGTGGGCGTGATGAAGCAGGAGTGGCAGTGTGGGCGTGATGCAGCAGGAGTGGCGGTGGGGGCGTGATGCAGCAGGAGTGGCGGTGGGGGCGTGATGTAACAAGAGTGGCGGCAGGAGGAGAACAAGTTACTACATCAGCGGCAGGATATGAATCACGGTTATCCGAGAAGTAACTTGGTGCTGCAGATGTCAGGGGTCACCAGGGCTGTGTGCCGCCTGGTGAGGGGCTGGTCATGATGTGCACCAGGCAGGGGGTGGGGGGGGGGGGGGGGTATCACCTCACCCCAGCCAACACCAACTCTAAATGCCTCGTTTGATCTGCCGTAAGTCGTTAATTTTTCTTATTTTTCAAGTCGTAATTGAGTCAAAGGAACATCATCCCTCAAGACCTTTTCCTTGAAGTTTTATCTACTGTGAATTAAAAGTCAAGCTTAAGACTTTTTTTTTAAACCTAAACAGAAATTGTAAGCTTCACCATTTTAGGCTTTCCCTTCACAATACATCACCAAGCTTACATCACCAAGCACTACCAGCCTCTGCATCACCATCACATATTAACCTCACCAAACATCACCAAGTACTACCATCACAAATAACCTCACCATTCAACTCTTCACCATACATGACCAGCATCACCATTTTTAAGTAGCACGGGGCTCTCAGTGTGGGGTGAAATTCTAGCCTTAACTAAAATCTTGGCAGAGTTTTGTTCAGGGGAGGAGAACACGAGGGTCTGGAAGCTGATGCCAGAGTGAGGAGCCTTGAGACAGATGTGGCAGAGGTCACGACGTGTTCACCCCACCACTGGTTGAGGGAGAGATGGTGGAGATGTGTTGGTGTGGGAGTGATGGAGATGTGTTGGTTTGGGGGTAATGGTAGTGTGTTGGTTTGGTGGTGGTGTGGAGGTGTGATGATCTGGTTGGTGGTGGTGGTGGTGGTGGTGATGATGGTATGGTGGTGATAATGGTGTGGTGTTGTGTTGGTGGTAACGGTGTGACGGTGTGTTGGTGATAGTAGAACAGGCTGATGGCTCCAAATTGTACACACGCCTATATACGTCCCGTCTTCACATTCTTGGGCCCTTAATTACATCTCACGAGGGACCGCTGTCTGTCCCATCCATGTTAACTAGAGGTTGTGGAGGGTAGTGTCTGTTGCTGTGATTGTCGTGGTAATGTTAAGTAATGACCCTTAACACAGAGATACGGTAGGGTCATCACAAGGGATACAATGTGGTAACGGCAGTGTGTGTGTGTGTGTGTGTGTGTGTGTGTGTGTGTGTGTGTGTGTGTGTGTGCCATAAGTAAAATAACTATACAACGTTACCAATATCCGGGGCATGAGACTTTTAAACCTGTCCCAAGTAAATGAAAAAAGAAAGAAAGAAAGAGAAATCATTGAAAAGAAAGGACAATCGGGGGGGGGGGGGGGATCATTTGACCACCTTCTTCAACACCTCTGATGGGCCAGGCCGTAGTGGATTATACTGGCTGGCGTGTTGCAGGCATCAAGCAGGACCTGGATGATGAGGTCACCACTCAGAATGTTTGGTCGCAGCTGTGGGGTGAGGCCTCGTGTGTGTGTGTGTGTGTGTGTGTGTGTGTGTTAGTAATAAACCAACCTAATGGGAAAGTTACGGACTGAATTATCACATGTGCTGACTCAGTGTAGTGATGGGCAAGAGACGAACAGTAAGGGGTCGCTCCACATCCTGCTTGCAACAGGTCGGATCCTGGGTCACTCTCCAGGTCAAACGAGGTCACGAGGGATGCTGACGAACCTTTACCCAGTCTGCAACAACATCCTGGAGTTGGGTGACTTCCTGGAGCCAGCATTGGAAGGTGGGGGGGGGGGGGGGTTCAAGAATGAGAGGGGGTGTTTGGGATGCGAGGCGGTGTGTTTGATGTTGGTTTACCTCAGTGGTGATCAACTTCAGATTTAAATACCTGTTTGCCATATAAAGGATGGGAATAAAGTTATGATTTTTTCCCCTCGTCTGGTTGGTGGAGGAGGAGGAAGTAGTGGAGGAGGAGGTCGCGGGTGAGGTAGAGGTAGCGGGTGAGGTGCGCTGCTTTAGAGAGGTTTATGAGGGGCGGGTCTTGTCTCGTCCAGGGCTACTTTCTCTGCTTGTGTTGAAGATTTGTTTTTGTGGATGGTTTGCTACTGCTTGCCTCACTCAGCTGTACCTCTGCTTGCCTCACTCAGCTGTACCTCTGCTTGCCTCACTCAGCTGTACCACTGCTTGCCTCACTCAGCTGTACCAAGTGTACCCCTCCTCCCTGACAGTCCCAGGTAGCCAATACATCAGGGTCTTGTATGATCTGTCCATGATAAATTCTCAGCTATAATTTCTTCCTGTTTTCAAGATGTAAATAAACTTCTTGAGGGGAGATAATTAACCTATAATGATCCAGTGTACTTGCGGCTAACAAGCACCAACAGCCTGGCAGATCAATCGGTGGTCCAGGTGGGCGAGTGTGTGTGTCTGACCGAGTTTGTGGGAGTTTGGAGACCAGGCAGTATTGACGCCACAGGTAAACGCCAGGTACACCTTTTAATAAATCTCAAGGATCGACCCGTATGGATACACTGTACTTGAAGGTGTGGTGTAGTCTACTCGTGGGGGGGGGGGGGGGGGAGAAAGAAGTGGGCCCGATGGGGAAGGGAAGGTAAGGAGGGAAGGAGAAGGGGAGGGAGAAGGTGAAGGGGTAAAGAGAGAGTGAAGGGGGGTGGCCAGGTGAAGAGTTAAGGTTAGGTTAGGTTACGTGATATTTTGTCCCTCACCCAGGTAAGGCTTCCCAGCACTGCGCTCCCCCAACTCCCAGCACTGCGCCCCACAAACACCCTGCACTGCGCCCCACCAACACCCCGCCGCAGGTCAGGATGCGCACTGAGGCGGTTGACAGTTGATGGAGTTATTAGGCGGCCGAGTAACGTCACAGGCGGCAGCAACTGGTGTCATCGGCTCACCAAGTGGTCGATGCCGCCCTCACCTGCAGCCAGGACGCCGCTAACAAGCATGAACAAGGTGGTTAACTTAGAGCTGATTGACCCTTGAGCGCCTTCACCAGCTGACCCCGAAATACCTCCCCCCCCAACCACCACCACCACATTGCACAACCCCCCTCTCCTCCCCACCACCACACAACCCAGCCTCCCTCTCCTCCCCACCACCACACAACCCAGCCCCCCTCTCCTCCCCATCACGACACAACCCAGCCTCCCTCTCCTCCCCCACCACACAACCCAGCCTCCCTCTCTTCCCCACCACCACACAACCCAGCCCCCCTCTCCTCCCCATCACGACACAACCCAGCCCCCCTCTCCTCCACCACCACACAACCCAGCCTCCCTTTCCTCCACCACCACACAACCCAGCCTCCCTCTCCTCCCCACCACCACACAACCCAGTCCCCCTCTCCTCCCCACCACCACACAACCCAGCCTCCCTCTCTTCCCCACCACCACACAACCCAGCCTCCCTCTCCTCCCCCACCACACAGCCTCACCTCGTGGAAGCAACAAACACTTGGTGCCGACGAGAGCTCTGGCAGGCCTCCTACTCTTTGTACCTTTTGTAGTTTTTTGATGTTTCTTGAGGAATAATTCAAGAGTGAGTGAATCCATTGTTTCAGGTCTCGCTCCAACGAGTCTTTCTGGCGACGTGTGTTGAGGCGAGGCTCACCGCTGCCGTTTTCCTGGTAGCATTGGCTTTAAAACCTCAAGCATTAGTATTATTTGAGACTTAATGTTAAGACTCATAAAAGAGGCCTTAGAGAGAGAGAGAGAGAGAGAGAGAGAGAGAGAGAGAGAGAGAGAGCTGGAAGTATCATCAAACGTCACTTTAAAGTAAACACACATTACTTAAACACACACACACACACACACACACAGGTGATGTTAGCTAGCAGTATGGGTGGGCTAGCTGTAATACCCTCACCTGCCTGTTTTAATAACCATGGTCGACTCTCTCTACGCCCCATTCTCCCTTTTCACAAATCCCCTTTTACTGTTATTTTATACAAGTGTGGGAGAGGAGGTGAGGGGAGGTAGAGGGGGTGAGGGAGGTAGAGGGAGAGAGGAGGGAGTGAGGGGAGGTAGAGGGGGTGAGGGAGGGAGAGAGGAGGGAGTGAGGGGAGGTAGAGGGGGTGAGGAGGGAGCGAGGGGAGGTAGAGGGGGTGAGGGAGGTAGTGGGAGAGAGGAGGGAGTGAGGGGAAGTAGATGGAGAGTTAGGAGAGGAAGGATAGAGAGAGAGAGAGAGAGAGAGAGAGAGAGAGAGAGAGAGAGAGGAAAATGGTGGAAGCGAATTGAATACCCAAAAAAATAGGAAGAGGGAAAGCGGAAGGAAGGTAGGGAAGGGAGAAAGAATAGATGGGAGAACATCGCCAAACTCCCTATTGTATCTCATTCACGGAGGATTCAATCAACTCCCTCTTGGTTGACGGGGGAAGAGGGGGACACGTTTTTGCTCCTCTGTGTCTTTTGTGTGTGTAACTTCAAGGGTCACGCGAATATAATACCCCGAGTCCTCATAGCGAAGTGGCCCCCCTTTGCCTGATTCCGTTTTCTTTCTTTTGTTCGATTGTCACCCGTTTTCTATGGTGTTATTCTCTTTTATTTATTAATTTTTTGTCTTATTCTGTCGTTCTTATTCTTTTTTCTTTATTGAAGTTTATTCCTCTTAGTTTTGTCGTTTTTATCTCTTTATTCTACCATTATCACGTTTTCCTATTTCTCTCTCTCTCTCTCTCTCTCATTCCTTTGTTTTCCTTCCTTGTGCTCTCTCTCTCTCTCTCTCTCTCTCTCTCTCTCTCTCTCTCTCTCTCTCTCTCTCTCTCTCTCTCTCTCTCTCTCTCTCCTCCACTTGATCTACCACACTTTATGAGCTTCCTGACACACCCAACACCTTCCTCTATAATCTTTGTCTCATAAAGTTCCCGACCCTCACACTGTACGATATGTTGCTTTGGTTATGTGAGTTTCTCTGTGTGTCTGTCTTGCGTTTGTGTCTGTGTGTCTGTCTTCTTTTTCATTCGCTTAACGTACACTCGCTTAACGTACATTCGCTTAACGCACACTCGCTTAACGTCCACTGGCTTAACATACACTCGATTAACGTACACTCGGTTAACGTACACTCGCTTAACGTACACTCGCTTAACGTACACTCGCTTAATGTACACTCGATTAACGTACACTTGCTTAACGTACACTCGCTTAACGTACACTCGATTAATTTGCACTCGATTAACGTACACTCGATTAACGTACACTCGCTTAACATACACCCGATTAATGTACATTCGATTAACGTACACATATTAAGTAGTGAGGGAGGGAAGGAGGAGGTACTGTCATTGAGTAAAGGGAAGGAGAGAGTGTACTGGGGGGAAGAAGGAGAGTGAAGAGGAGAAGGAGGGAGGAGTAAGTGGGGTAAGGAGGAAGAAGGAGGAGGAGGGGGGGAAGCTACTGTTGCCACACACGCAAGCACCATTTTCTCCTTCCTAATTTATTGCTTATTACAGTATTTTTCCCTGCCAGGATTCATTGTTTCTTGGTTAGTTATTGTTGTTGTATTTCCAGCTGTATTTATTTATTTATTTATTTATTCCTTAAAAGGGGTGGAAAGTGGTTTATTTCTATTGGTTAATTTCTTTTTAATTTGTTTGTTCAATGTTTATTATTCACCTGGGTTGTTAATTGCTTAGGTGATTAGTACAGGTGGTTTAGTTTGGTTATTCGTGTAGGTGTCTTTGGTGGTGTTGTTTGGTCGCCACACTTATCACCATCTTCGTCATCATCATCATCATCACCACCATCATCATCACCATCACCACCATCATCATCATCATCATCATCGTGTCAGGTTATTATACTTACCTCCTTTCCTCTCTCATTTTGTCTCAGTATCTTTATTGTTTCTCCTTTGTTATTATATTTATCTTTATTCTTATCTTTTCTCATATCTTATTTTGTTTTGTTTCCTATTTACTTCAGTGTTGGTCTCTCTCTCTCTCTCTCTCTCTCTCTCTCTCTCTCTCTCTCTCTCTCTCTCTCTCTCTCTCTCTCTCCTCTCTCGCTCTTACCTATCTCTCCCTTGCTTCTACCTGCCTTATTATTCTTTCTCTCCCTCTTTCTGTCTCCCTTCCTTTCTCTCCCCCGCGCTTCTCCCTCTATCATCCTCCCTCTCTCCATCGTTCCCTCCTTCCCTCCTCTTCTACCGCCTTCCCTCTGCTTCTACCTTCTTGCCTCCCTTCCTCCCTTGTTCTCTCCCTTCCTCCCTTGTTCTCTCCCTTCCTTCCTTCCTTCTTCTCTCCCTCCCTCCCTCGCCTTCTAAACAGGTCATAACTTCCGGGTGAATGGTCGCCTTTGGAGTGCGTCGGTTCCCACCTCTGGCTCCCTCCAAGGCCTCCCTCCCTCCCTCCCTCCCCCTGTCCCATCCTCTCTCACCTCCTCTAAGATCAACCATTTTTTTCTTCCCGGGTTTTCTAATTTGTTTTCCTCCCCTCCCTCCATCCACCCCTCTCTCTCCCTTCCTCTTCCTCTCCCCCCTCTTCTCTCCCTCCGCCCCTCTCTCTCTCTCCCTCCCCCTCCCTCTCTCCTTCCCCCTCTTTCGCCCTCTCGAGTTCCAACGCTCTGCACTACTTTTCTTCCCTCCTTCCTTGCTCCCGGAAATCTTACCTGTGAATGGTTGTAATTTCTTGATTGAGGTTCTTCGTAGAGAGAGAGAGAGAGAGAGAGAGAGAGAGAGAGAGAGAGAGTTATTGGAATTATTAAAAAGGTCGAAAATTTGTTCTAGAGACATAAACAAACTGCCAAAAAAATACTGTTAGGAAAAAAATCCTTAGACGGGAAAAATCGAAAAAAAAATAAGCACTTAAAAAATCATTCTGTTGGCCGCAAATTAATAAAAATCGAGAGGTTTTCATTTTTCATAAACTTAAAAAACAGGAAAATTCGTCCCTTTTATGTGAGCCGATGAGAACACGTCCAGCGAGAGGTGTTTAGGCAGGAGGAAACAGTCTGGCCGTGAAAATGATCAGAAACTGTGAGGCGTGGGCACTGTGAGGCGTGGGCACAGGAGGCGTGGGCACTGTGAGGCGTGGGCATTGTGAGGCGTGGCCGAGGGAGCGTATGTGCATAACTTATCCCTTACGTTAAGCTCAATGGCGCGTGTTGGCTAAAATGGGGAAACATAAATTAATTCTGCGCGTAGCTGGAACATTGATTCCTTCCAGCCTAGTGGGTGTCCAGTGGAGAGGCTGCTGAGGCTAAGCAAGGCGTGAGGGGCTACTGCTGGTGCTGAGGACGTGACGGGGCTACTGCTGGTGCTGAGGACGTGAAGGGGCTACTGCTGGTGCTGAGGACGTGAAGGGGCTACTGCTGGTGCTGAGGACGTGAAGGGGCTACTGCTGGTGCTGAGGACGTGAAGGGGCTACTGCTGGTGCTGAGGACGTGAAGGGGTTACTGCTGGTGCTGAGGACGTGAAGGGGCACTTGAGGACTCGAGGGGTCTACCATGGGTCTACATCTACTGTTAAACTGGTCGTCAAGAGTGCTGATGGTGAAGGAGGAAGTGCTGCTGTTGGTGGAGGAAGGTAGTGCTGTTGGTGGTGGTAGTGGTGGTAGTGCTGGTGCTGGTGGAGGTGTTACTGGTGGAGAATAGTGCTGATGTTGGAGGTGGTGGTAGTGCTGATGGTGGTGCTGCTGCTGCTTTAAAAAAAATGTATCATGCTATTCCAGAGAGGGTCAAGTGCATCCATCTATACGTGGTGACTTGGTTGTGACACTTGGAGACGATGACGCACTTTTCATAAGAACATTAAAGGGACTTAATTATTACAAGGGTATGACTTACGGTAGATATTATTGACTTAGAGTTTTATTTTCACCCAACTCGTGTCAAAGGATTAGAGAGAGAGAGAGAGAGAGAGAGAGAGAGAGAGAGAGAGAGATTAACTTGTACCATACCAAAAAGACAAGTCATACCACACCTGTAATTACAAGTCGACCCAATAAGGTAACTAACAAGGTGAAGACGACCTGTAGAAGGAACCAGCTCCTGAAGTGTCTGGCTCACCACTAACACAGGGAGGTGCCGAGTTCAGCAGGTGAGGGGGTGAGGGGTGTGTGTGTGTGTGTGTGTGTGTAAGGAAGGTGCCAAGAAATATCACTTATCGGTGTTACGGTCTGGTGGTTTTCTGCCTGTGTCAATGTGTCTGGTCCTCCTCCCTAACCCACACCCTCATCCACACCATCTCCGACACCACACCATCTCCCACACCCATACCCTAACCCACATCCTCACCCACACTATCTGCATAGAGCCAACCAACTATTTTATGTCAGAACAGAAACGTGTGTGTGTGTGTGTGTGTGTGTGTGTGTGTGTGTGTGTGTGTGTTCCTTTCCTCTGTAGTGATGATTGAACCTCATTTTAAATACAGCCATTGGATCGGTCTCCCCCTCGACCTTCACTTGATAAAATATACAACAACAAACGCAGGGAAATATATTGAGAGAATTACCGCCGCTGGAAATTGGTCTTTAGTGTCCCCAGTGTTGGTTACTCAGTGTTGATTGCCCAGTGTTGGTTACTCAGTGTTGGTTATTGAAGTCTTTCCATTGGCTATTACTCTTATTTTTTGTTAAAGGAAATCTGTGTTTTCTGATACAACCATTGATGTCGGTCCATATTGGTGATTTCGGTGTGTTCGGTTGTGTTCGGTTTTGTTCGGTTGTTTTCGGTTGTGTTCGGTTCCCGCAGGAGGATGTCGACTCTTGTTTGATTAGAAAGAAGACAAGAAGACAAGGATTTATGGAGGAGATATCAAGCGACATCCTCTGATATTGTCTTTGGCAGAGTGGAGATTTTATTCATTCATGTCATCTAAACTTTTGAGTTACCGCCCACTGATGACACATTTACTGGAGGCTGAAAAGGAAGGTTTTGGTTTAGTTCTTCTGACTGCTAAAATTCGTCTCCAAAATAGTCAAATTTGGGAGAGGATGGTTGGCTATACCTCGCTGGGTCGTGGAGGAGACTTACATCTCTCTCTCTCTCTCTCTCTCTCTCTCTCTCTCTCTTTATTATCCATTATTCCTCCTATTCTTCTTTCTCTTTCACGTACACTCGTCTCGTCGTTCTTTCTCTCTCTTTCATCCGCCTTCACCAGTTTCTTCTTCTCTGTCTTGGTTCTTCTGCTGGTGACTGGTGTGCAGTGTGAGAGCCTCGTGATGAGCTGCTAGTGTGTGTGTCCTGCTGGTGCTAATGTGTGTGTTGGTGTCTCGTTATTTGTGTCTTCCTCTTATAGGCACCATAAAACACTGGTCTCTGTCCTCGATCTCTTGTTGTGTCTCAAATGGTTCCCGGTACTTTGTTGAGGTGTTGATTGTGTGTTAATGCTGAGGTTAATGGTAGGTAATGGTTAATGGTGGGGTTAATGGTTAATGGTAGGTAATGGTTAATGGTGAGGTTAATGGTTAATGGTAGGTAATGGTTAATGGTAAGTTAATTATGTTTCTCGTTGGTGAGTGGTTGCGGATCGTGGTTTGAGGTCGTAGGTTGGTGAGTGATTGGGGTCGTGGGTTGGTGAGTGATTGGGGTCGTGGGTTAGTGAATGGGTGGGGACGTGGACTGGAGTCGAGGTTGGTGAGTAGGTGGGGGTCATGGGTTGGTGAGTGGCTGGGAGGGGGGAAGGGGGGGGGGCTGGGGGTCGTGGGTAGTGCGTTAAGGGGGCGCCTCTGGTCGTGTCGTGTCCTGCCCCTCACCATGAGTTATGACTGGACCCGCGAGGAACATAACGGGTCAAATGGAGTGGTTTTTCTCCCTTTGTCATGATAAAGTGACCTAAGAAACGACTGTTGATGACCGCTGGGTGCTCGACCGCGTTCTCTTGTCGATTGGGTGGGTTGCTGTGCTCGACCGCCGCGTTTTCTAATCGACTGTGAGGGCTGCTGTGCTCTGGTCGACTGTGCGGTAGCTGTGCGGAGCTGTGTTAATTACCCTGTGTTGTCTGTCCTCTTTATAAGCTGTATACTGACTCTTATTGTGTAGTAATGTATCAGGTGTCAAGGGATATACATAACATTGTTTAACATGGAGGTTGTGTTGGCTGTACTGATCCTCTGTGTGTGTGAACGTATATATGTATGTACGTATATATGTGTGTGTACGTATATATGTATGTTGTGGTATAAAGAATGGTTCCGACACAGCTGCGCTTTCTTGTTCCATAATACCATAATAACTTTTCTTGGTGGTTAAGCTTTGATCTGTTCTGGACACTTGAGGATATATCAACAACACAACAAATTAATCCATGAGTTTATTGTCGTCGGTAAACTAACGTAAACACAACGTACGACAGGAAGTGTAAAGTACAGGTAATACAAAGGGAAATAGATGATAATGGAGTAAGTAGTGAAGATAATAGGTGAAGATGATGATGGGTGAAGCAGGTGTGAGGTGAGTGTTACTGCTGCAGGTGTGAGGTGAGTGTTACTGCTGCAGGTGTGAGGTGAGTGTTACTGCTGCAGGTGTGACGTGTGTGTTACTGCTGCAGGTGTGAGGTGAGTGTTACTGCCGCAGGTGTGAGGTGAGTGTTACTGCTGCAGGTGTGAGGTGAGTGTTACTGCCGCAGGTGTGAGGTGAGTGTTACTGCTGCAGGTGTGAGGTGAGTGTTACTGCCGCAGGTGTGAGGTGAGTGTTACTGCCGCAGGTGTGACGTGTGTGTTACTGCTGCAGGTGTGAGGTGTGTGTTACTGCTGCAGGTGTGAGGTGTGTGTTACTGCTGCAGGTGTGACGTGTGTGTTACTGCTGCAGGTGTGAGGTGAGTGTTACTGCTGCAGGTGTGACGTGTGTGTTACTGCTGCAGGTGTGAGGTGAGTGTTACTGCTGCAGGTGTGACGTGTGTGTTACTGCTGCAGGTGTGAGGTGAGTGTTACTGCTGCAGGTGTGACGTGTGTGTTACTGCTGCAGGTGTGAGGTGAGTGTTACTGCTGCAGGTGTGACGTGTGTGTTACTGCAGCAGGTGTGAGGTGAGTGTTACTGCCGCAGGTGTGACGTGTGTGTTACTGCTGCAGGTGTGACGTGTGTGTTACTGCTGCAGGTGTGAGGTGAGTGTTACTGCTGCAGGTGTGAGGTGAGTGTTACTGCTGCAGGTGTGACGTGTTACTGCTGCAGGTGTGACGTGTGTGTTACTGCTGCAGGTGTGAGGTGTGTGTTACTGCTGCAGGTGTGAGGTGAGTGTTACTGCTGCAGGTGTGACGTGTGTGTTACTGCTGCAGGTGTGAGGTGTGTGTTACTGCTGCAGGTGTGAGGTGAGTGTTACTGCCGCAGGTGTGACGTGTGTGTTACTGCTGCAGGTGTGACGTGTGTGTTACTGCTGCAGGTGTGAGGTGAGTGTTACTGCTGCAGGTGTGAGGTGAGTGTTACTGCTGCAGGTGTGACGTGTTACTGCTGCAGGTGTGACGTGTGTGTTACTGCTGCAGGTGTGACGTGTGTGTTGCTGCTGCAGGTGTGACGTGTGTGTTACTGCTGCAGGTGTGACGTGTGTGTTACTGTAAGTGTGACGTGTGTGTTACTGCTGCAGGTGTGACGTGTGTGTTACTGCTGCAGGTGTGACGTGTGTGTTACTGCTGCAGGTGTGAGGTGTGTGTTGCAGCAGGTGTGACGTGTGTGTTACTGCTGCAGGTGTGACGTGTGTGTTACTGCTGCAGGTGTGAGGTGTGTGTTACTGTAAGTGTGACGTGTGTGTTACTGCTGCAGGTGTGAGGTGTGTGTTACTGCAAGTGTGACGTGTGTGTTACTGCTGCAGGTGTGACGTGTGTGTTACTGCTGCAGGTATGACGTGTGTGTTACTGCTGCAGGTGTGACGTGTGTGTTACTGCTGCAGGTGTGATGTATGTGTTGCAGCAGGTGTGACGTGTGTGTTACTACTGCAGGTGTGACGTGTGTGTTGCAGCAGGTGTGACGTGTGTGTTACTGCCGCAGGTGTGAGGTGTGTGTTACTGCTGCAGGTGTGACGTGTGTGTTACTGCTGCAGGTGTGACGTGTGTGTTGCAGCAGGTGTGACGTGTGTGTTACTGCCGTAGGTGTGGTGTATGTGTGTGTGTGTGTTACTGCTGGAGGTGTTCCGTGTGCTACTTACTGCTACTTACTGCTGCAGGCGTAAGGACTTCTGTGGGCTGCGGACAGGAACTCGGCTCGCTGCGTTTAAAGATTTACACACAAACTTTGAACACAGTTTGTCTCTGGGTAAACTGCTGGTACACTAGGCAAACATCCGGTAAACTTTAGGTAAACTTGAGTAAACTAAAAGTCCAGATAAGCTCCGGGTAGACTCAAGTGAATTCCTGAAGGTAGACTCAAGTGAATTCCTGAAGGTAGACTCAAGGTAAACTCCAGGTAGACTTCAGGTAAACAGCGGTGATTGAGGAAGGAAAGAAGTGGATAGTTTCTAGTGACCTAACCTAACCTAACCTAACCTAGAGGTGGGTGATGGTGAGAGCAACAGAAGTACACCTTAAAGACTGATGCTGCCTCTATCCCTTCCTTCTTTCCCACCTGGTCTCTGTCTCCCTTCCATCTGGCCTCTATCCCTCCCTCCCTCCCCCCCTCCCTCCCTCCCTCCCTCCCTCCCTCCCTTCCTTCTTTCCAGCCTTTCCACCTGGCCTCTATCCCTTCCCTCCCATCTTGCCTCTCTCCCCTCCCCTCCCATCATTACCGGGTTGGCAACACTGGCTGGCTCCTCGGGCAGGTAATATTCAACCATCACATAAAGTAACATAAAGGTAAAAACAATAATTGACTCAACAAGATACGTCCCGCGTCAGGTTAGGTTAGGTTAGGTTAGGTTAGGTTAGGGGGGTGGTTAATGGGTGGGTGGTTGGGTACTGACGGGTCTTGTACGTCGCTTAATACTGTACGTTGTTTGCTTACGTCGTTTACTGCTGTATGTCATTTAGTATCATAACGTAATGAAGCTATAGTTAATTTAGATTATTTATAAGGAGAGAGAGAGAGAGAGAGAGAGAGAGAGAGAGAGAGAGAGAGAGAGACTGACTGACTATATCACTAACTCTAATAACAGGACTATACTCTTACAATATACGAAGCTTGATTTAACGATATATAAACAGAGAGAACTATATAAATTTACTAAGAAATATATATATATATATATATATATATATATATATATATATATATATATATTTTATGAAAATCCACAATGAAAACGTGGATAAGATAAATCTTGATAAAATCACACGGGAAAATGGAAACAACGGATAATAATATAATACTGTACTTGATATAGGAGTGATTTAGAACAGGGTTATAAAGAGCTTTAAAGTATATGGCTGTAAGTTATGATATAGGAGGTGGAACTAGGTGATGTATATATGAACAGGTAGATAGTAATGATATGAACAGGTAGGTAGTAATGATATGAACAGGTAGGTAGTAATGAGGCAGGTAGGGTGTTATTTAAAGGTGGAGGGAAGTGAGCTATTTAATGTTTATGATTTAGCTTTGAGAGTATATCAGGGGGTGAGTATGATAATATGTCGATAGATATAACTTAGGGTACGTGAGATAGATGACTGAGTTGAAGTATATTGGTATATTTCATGTGATGTTAGTATATAATGGTAAATGAAATAGATGAGATGGTAATTATAATAAGGAATAATTAATTACTACAGGTAAATACAGGTAAATACTCGAACACAGACGTACACTTAAGAGCTATGGAATGTATGTGTTTGGTTCGTAATGAATAATTTTAGAATAACGAAGATAATCAGGTAGAGATAGGTAACAGATGATTGATAAAGGTTTAGATAAAAGAAATGGTTAGATAATATGATGTAAGGTAATGTAGAGAGATGGGTGATATACTGAAGGGGAATAATTTAGGAATAATGAGACAGTAGGATAATAGCAGTGGGCACAACGAGGGCTAAGTGTGGGTCATTACCTGCCATCACGATGTAATTATCACACCTGCCGGCCCACAACCTCACCTCACCTCCCCTCTCCTCCCTCCTTCTACCTCACCTCACCTACCCTCCCTCCCTCTACCACCCGCAACCTCACCTCCCCTACCACCACCACCCCCAACCCAACCCAACCCAACCCAACCCAACTACCTGTGCCCACTCTTGCCGTTGCCTCCTCCTCTCGTTCACCCCACTACCTGTGTCGACCTTTCCCGGTATCTCCTCACCCGTAACTAAAGGCTTTTATCTCCGGGTTTTGATACAGTGAATACATAATTTGTCTTCCCTGAAATGTAAAGAACTAGACCAGGTGTGTATAACCTCATTAGTGACTGTATAGAGACGCTGAATTGTGTATAGATCCTTATAGACTCTCCGGCAAAACAAACATACGATGATTTTACGCAACTTGTTTGTCTGTTAATCGAATTAGGTTAGTTTAGGTTAGGTTTAGGTTAGGTTAGAATGGGTTTGATTATGTTTGATATGGAGTAGAGAGGGTTAGGTTAGGTTAGGTTAGGTTAGGCTAGCGGGTGGAACGTGCCTCTATTACCGAAATTGATCATGGGAGTCCCGCGGTCTCCTGATTGTTGCCATCCAGATTATCATTTCCGGAGACGAGAGATTGTATTTAGCAGGGTGTGGAGGGGGGGGGGTTTAGGGGAGGGTCCATGTGTTGTTTTAATAGGGTGTGGAGGGGGGAGAGGGGGGTCTGAGGGGAGGGTCCATGTGTTGTTTTAGCAGGGTGTGGAGGGGGGGAGAGGGGGGTCCACATGTTAATTTTGTTAATTGTTTCGCTCCAGGAAGGGGGGGGGGGCGTGATAGGTTGTGGCTGAGTAGAAAAAAAAGATAAATTGAGGTTTGTGTTTTTAATGTGTGTGTGTGTGTGTGTGTGTGTGTGTGTGTGTGTGTGTGTGTGTGAATTCGTCTCCATCTTCTTCCCATATCTCCCTATCTCTCTTTCTTCCTCTCACATTTTCTCTACGTTATCCCTATTTCTTCTCCTTTTTATCCCTACCCCTTACGTTATTTTCGTTTACTTCCTCCCTTTACTCCCCTCCCCTTCTTCTCTTGCATCATCCACTTCCATCTTTCCCCTCACCTTTCCACCTTCCCCTTCCTTATTTTTCCACACGTCACCCTCTCCTCCCCTCGTGACCTCCTTTCCCACGTTTTCTGCTCTTCCTCTCTTCTCCATTCCATTCCTGTCCACCGTCTTAACCCTCTCTCTCTCTCTCTCTCTCTCGTTTCCTGAAAGGTAGTCAAACACACACACACACACACACACACACACACACACACACACAAAGCGTAATCAATAACCAGTAATAGTAGAAGTTGTTGTCATAGTAGTAGTAAGTTGTAGTAGTAGTAGTAGTAGACACGACAGCCCCCCCCCCCCCCCTTGCAGGTGAGGCGCGGTACAGTACCTTTTACCTGGTGTGAGGTACAAGTGGTTGGCTCCCTTACCTGACACCACGAGTACTTGAGATCGATACCAACAGTCACGTGATTGTTGACGACTGATGGTGGTGTGAGGGAGGAATATTGGTGTTGGTGGTGTGAGGGAGTAATGTGTTGGTGATAATAGTGGTGTGAGGGAGAAGAAAAAGAAGCAGTGTAATGGTGTTCTGTAGTGGCGTTACAGGAAAAGGATTGTTATGGCATTACATTACATTATTGTATCTCAGTTGTATTGTTGTGGTTGTGACCTCTCTTGTTGTTATGGCGTTGTTACAGTAGTGTGTTGTGGTACTTTGGTGTGAGATGTTAAATTGTGTTAAATATTTTGTGACTATGGATTAAAATCACTCTACCACAGGTGTTGACTCTTGTAGGATTAACTAAAGTATCCAGGATGTTAATATGTATGATAAATATATGTTGTTTCTGGTAAGGTTAGATGTTAGTTTTAGGGATTGTTAAAATGTGGGTGTTAGGGATTGTTAAGGTGTTGGTGTTAGGGATTGTTGAGTTCAGTTAAGCTTTTAGGGATTGTGAGACCCATACTGGAGAGGTTGGGTTAAGAGAGAGAGAGAGAGAGAGAGAGAGAGAGAGAGAGAGAGAGAGAGAGAGATGTGTGTCTGAGGAAGGGAACAGCTGTTTCCTATCTCGAACTGTTGCTCCGCCTCTGTTTTATTCTCTCACCTCTCACTTCTCACCTCTCACTTCTCACCTCTCACTTCTCACCTCTCACTTTTACTCTTACTACCTCAGTTTCACCTCAGTATCCTCCCACCTCTCTGTTTCACCCCAATATTCTCCCCATCTTCCCTCAGTTTCACCCCACCATACACTCTCTTTCACCCCGGAATTCTCCCCACCGCATCTCTTAGCTCCCCACTCCCCTCGCCGTTAGTGTCAGGGTGTTGTCGTGAGGTCCAGCCATCAGCAGCCTCAGACCATCGAGTGGCGGCCATTACATAGTTCACCAGTCAGACGTCTCTCCCCCCTGGTAACTCCCCCCATTGGTAACTCTCTCCCCCACTGGTAACTCTCCTCTGGTAACCCCCCCCCCCCGCTTATTATTAAGTCTACCAGAATGTAAACTCCGAAAATCCTTTGTAGGTAATGTGTAGGTATAGGTAGAGCCTAGGTAGGGAGAGTCTAAGTAGGGAGAGTCTAGGTAGGGAGAGTCTAGGTAGGTAGAATCTAGGTAGGTAAAGTCTCATTTGGGGTCGGTACTGCTTCAGTTTGGGAGGGAGCGAACTTTTCTTTCCCCAGGTATCCGTCTATTTCAGTTCTATCTAAGTTACAGCATATATGAAACTGTAACCAGGTGAAAATTGCTGTGCTTGTACCTGGCTGTACCTGTAGCTGTACCTGTAGTGATGTTTCTGGATTTTTTTTATTGAATGGTTAGTCTCTGGGAACAGGATAAAAGTATAACATGCAATAAATTAGTTTTTGGTTAGGTTAGGTTGTTGACTTGTGAAGATTGCAGTCTGGCTTTTGCCCTGAACACTCACCATGGTATTGAAGTGTCGGAGTATTAAGTGATTTTTGTACCAGTAATATATCTTTTGTCTTTGTCATGACTTATGTTTTCCTGTACTACCAGCTCTTGGGATGAGTGTTGGCTGATCCGAGGTGTACATGTTTACTGGCTCAGAAACATCCAGGTTAATTAAATACTTACACCTGATTGGAGGTTAGAGATTTTATATAACTAACTCACTATAGATGTGATGCTTTAACTTACGAGTCTTTGTGGGTCTTATCTGCTGGGGGTTTTAGCGTGGGCACAAGAGCTGGATGTTTTACCGTCTGTATTGATTGTTGGTTCACGACTTCAGCTCCAGAGGCTCTCACTTGTTTACTTTTGTTGTTGTTATTGGAGGTGTTGCTGTGTCTCGCCTCCGTGTGATCAAAAGTTAGTAAACAAAGTCATCGAGGCGCGCCTGGCCCCTGCCTCTCTCCCTCTCGCTCATATTCTCAAAATTTCAAGATATTTTGGTGATCGGTTCTACAGGAAGGTTAATGAGGATTGTTGTTTTTTAATGACCTTGACCTTGTTTTTGTCGTCGTCAGGGGTCATGTTGTTGTTGTTTCTCCTGAGGTGAACCTGGCGGGGAGATGAAAAGCTTCACCTTCCTCTGGGTTATGATCTGATCAACCTATCTGTTCCTGCTTGTAGTCCACATGCCACTTGTAACGTTTGAGAGCGGTGCAGGTGGCGGAGACAGGCAGGCAGTGGGTCGGGTAGACAGAGAGGAGGCCGGGGAGGCAGCAAGGAGACCGGGAAGGCAGGTAGGCAGGAGGCCGAGCAGGCAGGCAGGAGGCCGGGAAGGGAGGCAGGAGGGCAGGCAAGCAGGAGGCCGAGCAGGCAGGCGGGTAGGCAGGCAGGAGGCTGGGGATATGCCATCATACGTGATAAATGATTTAGCGAGTGAGCTCAGCCGCTCCTCACTGGCTGTGTTTACGCCCTCTAGTCCCTCACCTCTCCTTCCCCTCTCACCCCTCCTCCCCATCACCCCTCCTCCCCCTCTTACCTCTCCTCAAACCCCACCTCCCCACACCCACTTTAAACCTCCCCTCATCTCCCATCCTCAGAGAGAGAGAGAGAGAGAGAGAGAGAGAGAGAGAGAGAGAGAGAGAGAGAGAAGCAACTTGGGGAGGGGTTAGGTTAGGTTAGGGTAACTTCCAGGTACAAGTACCAATTACCAGCCGCCAAACACGGTCCACAGATTTACACCGCAGCAATCCTCAGTAACGAACCATTCCATCTTGGCTTCACTTGCAGGGCGATACTGGCCGGTAGTTCCTCCCTCTCCTTCCTCTTCCCTTTCCCTTTCCCCGAATCCTCCTCCGTCTCTCTTCTCCTCCTGCTTGACTTCCCGTATCCTCCCCAATCTCTCTTCACCCTGTCTCCCTTTCCCTGCATCCTTCACTTCCCCAACATTCCCTCCCCCGCCTCTCGTTTCCCCTTCTCCGTCTTCCCTTCCCTTCCCTTCCTTTCCCTTCCCTTCATGCCTTGTAGGAAAGTTTTAAAGTGATACTTCAAATATCAGAAATTAGGCGTTGACTGTCAGGTGTAATTATCGCCTTTATTACCACGGTGGGCTGTAGCGGAGGCCCTCACAGGTGACTAATGATGAGGTCGCCAAAATGGTGTGTGTGTGTGGGCGGGGCTACACCATACGTGGTTATCAATACAGAAGCTGCAGTTCATTATTATGTTTTTTGGGGCGTCCTCTTCCTCCTCCTCACAGTCAACTCTTATGGATTGTGTTTGTTATTTTTTACCAGCAGATGTAGTGAAGGTGTTGGTAAAAATGGTCGTGACGTCACTTGGGCGGACCACAGAATGATTTATTGTGCCATTTTGGCTCATTTTGGGCCTCTTTATGGAGGTCCACCGCCGGGACCATAACGATGGGCAGTATTGGCGGCGGAGTCCTACACATACCACACAAGTGCGACTGATGAGGTGTTAAAACCTGTCGCATTTTGTCACTATTATCATGGCGGCCGAGAAATTGGTTGGGATGGTGAGGGAGGCGGGAGGAAGAACAAGTGTGTGAACCAGACCTGAGGTGAGATGAATCCTCGCGACGTGGGGCCGACTTGGGCCTGACACTGAGAATGTAACCATCACCCGGAGGATAATGCCTCCCAATTTCTAGTCTTTACGGCTGAAGCACTTTCGACGGGCCTCCTGACCACCGCCTCTCGGGGGGTCCGTGTCTCCAACAATGCTATGGTCGCGGGCCCTCGAGACCCTCCCTGGACTCTCCAGAGACCCCAGCGGACTCCCACTGGTCTCAGGACCCCCGACATAGAGGAGCCATTGTGGTCGCTGTGAGCTGGCTGAGGCCATGAGGGTGCAGGAGTTCATTGGGTCGTGTCCACCGCTTGTCAGGATCACTTACCTCCTCCACCCTGACGGAGGGAATGATTTCGGAAATCTCCGACGATATTTACGGCGGATTTCTGGGATTTTTATGGTTGTATGAGCGGCGGGAGGTCGGGCATGGCCCGCTAAGAAGGACCGTCCCAGACTGGAATCGCCATTGTTGTCTCCCCAGGATGCTTGATTAGGCCTTCAGTGGTCCTGGTCAGCGGGAAGTTTGCATCGACAGTTACAAAAGGCGACTAATCAACTCTAAAATCACTTCATTCATTTACTTGGGGACGAGATCTTCCCCGTGACTCAGGAAGAAACCCGAGCCCTCCCTCCCCCTTCCACCACTGTTACCACACCTGCAGTTGTTTGAGCTGATAAAAATCCTTCAAATGTTTAAATATCTTTTCCTCTCTCCTACCGCTGGTGAAGAGCTCTTTAAGCAGGTTACCCCCTCGTGGGCGGAGTGGTGGGCGGGTCGCAGCAGGGGCGGTGATGACGGTGGGCGGGTGTCAAGTGGGTGTAATGATTCGGGTGGAGTGTGGCGACCTGCTGGGCTCAGGGTCCCTGCCGCGCCCACTTTTGTATCTTCCTCTCTCCTCCACCTTCTTTCTCCCTCTCCTACCTTCTCCCTCCCTCCCCACATTCTCCCTCCTTCCTCCCTCCCCAAGCCTTACCTCACCCTCCCACTTTCTCTCCCCCCTCCCTCTCACCCTTCCCCAATTATTATATTGAATATATTTTCATCCTGGCCATCATCATCATCATCATCAACATCATCATCATCATCATCATCATCATCATCATCATCATCAGCATCATCGTCATCATCATCATCATCATCATCATCGTCATCATCATCAGTTTAGCTCATTACTTAATTTATTCATATATACCTTTGTCTATTGTTATATTTACACATCTAGTTCTTCATTTCTTTATTAGTTGTATGTAAGTGAACATTCGTGACTGTGTGTGTGTGTGTGTGTGTGTGTGTGTGTGTGTGTGTGTGTGTGTGTCATCTCGTAATGTTATGTAATGTTCACTAAATATTGTCATGTATAACAGGATGTAACAAAATTATCAGGTGTATAATTTTTTTTTTTTTATTATTTCAGGTAAGATGCTTCTCAACATGACCTCCCGGCCACAGGTGTTGGGGCCAGGTAGGTGTGAGAGAAGAGATACCTGTGTTTTCGTCGACAGGTGTTGGGGCCAGGTAGGTGTGAGAGAAGACATATCTGTGTGCTCGTCGACAGGTGTTGGGGCCAGGTAGGTGTGAGAGAAGACATACCTGTGTGCTCGTCGACAGGTGTTGGGGCCAGGTAGGTGTGACAGAGGACATACCTGTGTTTTCGTCGACAGGTGTTGGGGCCAGGTAGGTGTGACAGAAGACATACCTGGTAAGACAGCTCCAGGTGGAAATATATTTACTGACGGAGTACCGGGAGTAATATCTCTTAAGGGAAAGTACTTGGAGGAGTAGTCTGTCGTATAGGAAAGTACCGACACTTTCTTCAATAGAGCTTTTTTATTATGGAAAGTACAGGGTGACCAAAAATTACCTGAGTCACTTTAAAACTGGTGACAAAAGGACTTATGAATTGTTCGTCAAGTCTAATAAAACTATCTGTTGTACCTATAATGCTTTTGAGGTTTAGTTATGTTTTAAAATGGGTCAAGGTACTTTAGGAACACCTTATATATCTCTTAGTGGGCAGTGGTAGGGAGATGGGGGGGGGGGGAGGGGAGGGGTGGGGGGAGGAGGGGAGGGGTGGGGTGGGGGGAGGAGGAGGATTATACCATGAGAGGAATTGTTCGTGACGTTGGTTGTGTGGGTGGGGGGGGGGGGGGCGGTGTGTGTGTGTGTGTTTTCGCTGCTCTGTTTGTACACAATACTTAATGTTTGTGTGTCAGCTCCAGTTTGTTTTGCTTCCCCTCTTATTTCCTTTTCTTACCTCCCTACCCCCCCTCCTTCCCTAGCTCTCTTTCCCCTTCCTTCCTTCCTTCCTTCCTTCCTTCCTTTTCTCTCTCCATTGCTCCTCACTTCACTGACTGCCTCCCTCCTTCCCTCCTCTTCTCTCTGTCTCCTCCTCCAGCCTATAATTCCTCCTCGTTATTCCTCATTCTCCTTTGTCCTCCCTTCCTTCTCCCTCCTCCTTCTTCCTATCCTCCTCTTCTGCCTCTCCTCCCCCTCCTCCTCACCCCTCAGAGGAGAATAAATGTTACACGTTACCATAAATATGTAGCAAATGGTTAATACACCTTGTCTTAACAGTACTGAACCAGGGAGGGAGAGTGTGGGTGTTTAAGGAGGTCAGTTAAATGCCCAGTTATGAACCTAACCTAACCTAACCTAACCTAACCTACCTGCTTGATGACCCTCTTTTGCCCCTCTCTCCTTCCCAACTCTCTTCCTCCGTCCTCTTCTTCTTTGGCTCTTCCCTCTACAGCTTTCCCCATTTCTACCCTCCTCTCCCCACCTCCCCACCTTCACTTACCTCTCCCCCTCCCCTCCCCACCCCCACCCCCACCTCTCCCCCTCCCAACCAAACGAACAAAACAAAAGTGGAGGCAGAACGCTCAGGTTTATGAAATTAACTCAATCATTTCAAGAGAGTGAGGAGGGTGAGCACGCGAGGTTACCCCGGAGGAGGAGCAGGAGGAGGAGCAGGAGGAGGAGGAGGAGGAGGAGGAGCAGGAGGAGGTGGTCACGTCACTCATGGCCACGGTGCTTTGATTATAATTAACCTCCCTGGTAATGATCCCCCTGGTGGTGGTGTGAACTAGTTTTCCAAGAATATTGTTGTCTCTCTCTCTCTCTCTCTCTCTCTCTCTCTCTCTCTCTCTCTCTCTCTCTCTCTCTCTCTCTCTCTCTTCCTGAACTTTTGAGGAAAATATTGAGATTTTTATTGTGTTAGTAAAATAAAAGGGATCACCTGAAGATTACCCACCCCAGCTTAGATTAGGTTAGGTTAGGGTTAAATAGGTTAGGTTAGGTTAAGATAAGTTAGGTTAGGTTAAGATAAGTTAGGTTAGGTTAAGTTAAGATAAGTTAGGTTAGGTTAGGTTAGGTTAAGATAAGTTAGGTTAGGTTACCCTGTACCATGTAACTCGTATGAATATTTACACTATAGTAATTAATTATTGATATACTCCACATATTAATTAAGTGATAAAGGGATGATACGAATGATTAAACTACTATCAATTAATTGGTAAAAGGATGATAATAATATATGCCAGAAACAGTTAATTAATTAATATAGGTTTGGTGTACCTGGTCGACTTCCTCTCTAAAATCTAATTAACCTTTACTACGGATTAATTACTTACTAATGACCAAAGGTATTAATTTATACTCCCGTTACTTTTAATTAGACACGAGGAAGTGATCTGTGTCTGTTTGTTGATTTATTTCTCAGGAAAGTCAGATGGGAGTTTGACCTTACTTGACCTCTGTGAGTGAAGGGGAGACCTGGTTTGACCTTTGTGCTCGGTCAGAGGTCACGCCCTAAACCTGTTTCCTTTGGGTCACTGGATGGAGGGGGGGGGGGATTCTTTAACCTGGTTCGTCTTTGTGAGGTTGATGAGTCTTTACCTGAGGTTAATGGGCAGGTGAGGCAGGTGACATGGTGGGTGTTATGGGCGGTGGGTGTAGCAACGACGTATGTGGGTGGTGTGGGCGGTGGGTGTAGCGGTATGTAAGTGTGGATGTTGTGGATGGTGGGTGTAGCTGTGTAGGTGTTGTCGGCGGTGTGTAAGTGTTGTGGATTGTGGGTGTAGCGGCGTGTAAGTGTGGGTGTTGTGGGCGGTGATTGTAGCGGTGTATAAGTGTGGGTGTTGTGAGTGTAGCGGTGTTTAAGTGTGGGTATAGCGGTGTGTAAGTGTACTAAGTGTAGTGGTGAGTGTTGTGATGGCAGAGAAAGAATTACGTACCCAGTAGGTGTAAGTTCCGTGTACCTCCACCTCTTAGTCTTCGTCTGGGTGACAGCTCTCTCTCTCTCTCTCTCTCTCTCTCTCTCTCTCATCATCATTAGGTATTTAAGCCAAGTTTGTTTCCACACTCATGATGCATTCCCTTCCTCTTCCCTCCCCTTCCTTTCCCTTCCCTTCTCACTCCTTCCTCCCCCCTTCCCTCCCCCCCTCTTCCTTCCCCCTCCCCTAAGTAGGTAAGTGGGGGTCGCCTTGAGTCATTACTCCAGCATGAAGGATGAGGTTGGTGCTGGACCCCGTCGGTGATTCATCATGACCCGAGGTCCAGGGTGGGGTACTGAGAGGCTTCATTTAGAGAGTGAGAGGCTTCATTTAGAGAGTGAGAGGCTTCATTTAGAGAGTGAGAGGCTTCATTTAGAGAGTGAGAGGCTTCATTTAGAAAGTGAGAGGCTTCATTTAGAGAGTGAGAGGCATCATTTAGAGAGTGAGAGGCTTCATTTAGAGAGTGAGAGGCTTCATTTAGAGAGTGAGAGGCTTCATTTAGAGAGTGAGAGGCTTCATTTAGAGAGTGAGAGGCTTCATTTAGAGAGTGAGAGGCTTCATTTAGAGAGTGAGAGGCTTCATTTAGAGAGTGAGAGGCTCCTTTTAGAGAGTGAGAGGCATCATTTAGAGAGTGAGAGGCTTCATTTAGAGAGTGAGAGGCTTCATTTAGAGAGTGAGAGGCTTCATTTAGAGAGTGAGAGGCTTCATTTAGAGAGTGAGAGGCTTCATTTAGAGAGTGAGAGGCTTCATTTAGAGAGTGAGAGGCTTCATTTAGAGAGTGAGAGGCATCATTTAGAGAGTGAGAGGCTTCATTTAGAGAGTGAGAGGCTTCATTTAGAGAGTGAGAGGCTTCATTTAGAGAGTGAGAGGCTTCATTTAGAGAGTGAGAGGCTCCTTTTAGAGAGTGAGAGGCATCATTTAGAGAGTGAGAGGCTTCATTTAGAGAGTGAGAGGCTTCATTTAGAGAGTGAGAGGCTTCATTTAGAGAGTGAGAGGCTTCATTTAGAGAGTGAGAGGCTTCATTTAGAGAGTGAGAGGCTTCATTTAGAGAGTGAGAGGCTTCATTTAGAGAGTGAGAGGCTTCATTTAGAGAGTGAGAGGCTTCATTTAGAGAGCGAGAGGCTTCATTTAGAGAGTGAGAGGCTTCATTTAGAGAGTGAGAGGCTTCATTTAGAGAGTGAGAGGCTTCATTTAGAGAGCGAGAGGCTTCATTTAGAGAGTGAGAGGCTTCATTTAGAGAGTGAGAGGCTTCATTTAGAGAGTGAGAGGCTTCATTTAGAGAGTGAGAGGCTTCATTTAGAGAGTGAGAGGCTTCATTTAGAGAGCGAGAGGCTTCATTTAGAGAGTGAGAGGCTTCATTTAGAGAGTGAGAGGCTTCATTTAGAGAGTGAGAGAGGACCCAGGAGGAAGTAGAGATTGAGATTCTAGATCACTTGAGAGAGAGAGAGAGAGAGAGAGAGAGAGAGAGAGAGAGATCATTAACGAAAGTCGTGTAAAGGAAAATCGAAGGAGAGAGGGGAAAGGTGGGCCGAGGAGTGGTGATGAGAGGGACGTGACTGACGGACCACATCATTTAGAGTGGGAAGGAGTGGTGAGAGGGAAGTAACGAGAGGGGCGTGACTGAGGGACCACATCAACTTGAGTGAGACGGAGTGGTAGTGAGAGGGACGGGGTGGTAGTGAGAGGGACGGAGTGATAGTGAGAGGGACGGGGTGGTAATGAGAGGGACGAAGTGGTAGTGAGAGGGACGGAGTGATAGTGAGAGGGACGGGGTGGTAGTGAGTGGGGCGGGGTGGTAGTGAGAGGGACGGAGTGGTAGTGAGAGGGACGTAGTGGTAGTGAGAGGGACGGAGTGATAGTGAGAGGGACGGGGTGGTAGTGAGTGAGAAAGAGTGTTAGTGAGAGGGACGGAGTGGTAGTGAGTGGGAAAGAGTGATAGTGAGTGGAACGGAGTGGTAGTGAGTGGGAATGAGTGGTAATGAGAGGGAAATAAGACTGACGAAACAGCAGTAAGAGAAACGTAAGTAAAACAACAGATGAACCCGGAATTAAAAAGAACACGATCATCAGCTGGACACACACACACACACACACACACACACACTTAGATGTTTGTACAGTATAGCCAAGAAAATACATCAGCTTAATGCTTGGGTCAACCGTATTCATTATTATTATTATTCAAGAAGTATAAATATTCACCTTGTGTGGCTATAGTGATCAGTGTTATGTCAGTGTTGTGTTGTTGTGAGAGCTGAGGTGACCGTGTTGTTGTTGTTTTTGTTGTTATTGTTGTGGTTATTATTATTATTGTTGTTATTATTATTATTATTATTATTATTATTATTATTTTTGTTGGATCAATCACAACATCACCAAGTTGAGAAAAAATGATCACCAAACCAGATAAATAATATATAATTAAGACAAAATTATCCCAGCATGATTATCAAAAGCTTTGTACTGAATTAATTATTGTCGTGTATAATATATGAAAAAAATGTATAATTGATGTACATGAATATTGTTGATGTATAATTAAATCTGTTTTGCTCATGATTTCTAGATTAAGTCTATAATCATCTGTATTAACCCTCTATAATGACCCGTATCTTAAAGTTAATCATCTTTCCAGGTTGTATAATAACATAATTATCATGCAGTGTTGAATATTCTGACCTGGAGGGGCTTCTCTCCCTCCATCCCCCCCCCCACCATCACCTCTCTCTCCCCCTCCATCACCTCCCCCAACCATCACCTCCCCCCATCCCTACCACCTTTCTCTCCCCCCACCATCAACCAGCACCACCACTGTTCCTCCTCCACCTCCCCCTTCACCGTCTCCTTCCGCCCCCCTCCCCCCCACCACCTCCGTCTCGTGGGGTATTAGGAGACAAATTATATTAGGTAAGGTGTAGCAGGTGGGGGTGGTGGGTGAGGGGTGACGGGTGGGGGGTGAGGGGTGGGGGGTGGAGTCTCCGTCCTTTGCAACGTAGGAGGCTGTGTGTCACTCCCTAAGCGACTAGAAGTAACATTAGTAGGGGGGGGGGGGTAGTCAGAATAGCCTCAGGTAGGGTAGGTTAGGTGAGTTGGGGGAGAGAGATAGCCTCAGGTAGCCTTTCAATACTGATATGAAGACTAGGGACTACCATATGCTACTTGATGGGGCTATATTGCTCCTGCTACACACACACACACACACACACACACACACACACACACACACTAATAATCAAGGTAAATGAGTCGTGAGAATTTTATTGGGCAGGTTAATGATCACCTGGTTGTTAGATTAATGTTGTGGTTGACTCGGTCGTTTATGGTTGATTCACCTTAACTCCGTTTTATATGGAAGGTGAGGGTTACGACCAGCTGTTAGGGGCTCTGTGTGATTGCTCTAGAGTCTAGATGCTCATGTGTACTTCTGTGTGTGTGTGTACTAATGTGAGGTCTCCTGTGTACATGAAGGTATGTACGAGTACAGGTTTGTTTCAGAGACGCAGTTGAGAGTCTTGGTGGTGGTGGTGATAGTGGTGATGGAGATAATTGTGGTGATAGTGGTGAGGGTGATAATGATGGTGGTGGTGGTAGTGGTGGTGATAGTGGTGGGGTAATAGTGGTGGTGGTAGTGGTGATGGTGGTGATAATGGTGGTGATAGTGGTGGGGTAATAGTGGTGATGGTGGGGTTGGTAATGGTGATGGTGGTGATAATAGTGGTGGTGGTGGTGATAGTGGTGGGGTAATAGTGGTGATGGTGGGGTTGGTGATGGTGGTGATAATGGTGGTGGTGGTGGTGATAGTGGTGGGGTAATAGTGGTGATGGTGGGGTTGGTAATGGTGATGGTGGTGATAATAGTGGTGGCTGTGTTGTTGACGCATCTACTGAGTATAATATATTATGCATTTGTTTTGTTCCACACAAATTTATATTCTTCTTCTTCTTTCTTCGTCAGACAACAATCTTATCCTCCAATCAGGTTCTGAGTCACGTTTGCTTTGTCATCTTTCATCGTGTATGTTACTCCTTGCTTTCTTGCTTTTTCTTCTTCCTCTTCCTCCTTCTCCTCCAACGCCTCCTCCTCCTCCAACTCCTCCTCCTCCTCCTCCTTCTTCTTTCTCCTCCCTCCTCCCTCCTCATCGTCTTCTCTCTCTCCCTCCGTTTTCTTTGTTCTAATATCCTCCCCTCCATCCATCTTTCCTTTTTTCTTCAGTTTCTTTTCTTCTCTCTTCACTGCTCCTCCTTCTTCCCACACTCTCGTCTTTCTCTGCCCTCCCTCCTTCACCTACCACACTTCCCTCCTTACTTCACCTACCACACCTCCCTCTCCCACCTTCCTCACCTCCACCTCTGCACAATAAGTCGTTCTTCTGGTCGTGAATATTTCCCTGCCTTCATGACGTGGACTGTTTTAGGGCCACAAATATTCATGGGGGTTTGTCTTGAGGGGAAATAACGTGTCGTGTCGTGTTTGCGTGGAAGCGTCGGCCCGTGCTCACGAATATTCCCTACACGACGAGTTTTGTTTTGTTTTTTCCCCGTCACTATCACCACCGCCGCCACTACCACCACTACTACCACCACCACGCGTCGCCACCAGTAATCCTGAGGCGGGGAGAGTGTGGTCCGCTGCCCCTCACGTCGCGCACAAACGGCTGAAAAATGGCCCTGGAAGCTTTGAACTTTCCCTCTAGACTCGGGGAAAATGGCGATGGAAGCTTGGGATTTTCCCCCGCTCTATAGCTAAAGCGTTTAAGAAAAGTGACTACACTTTCTTGAAACTTTCCCGTTTGGCTGAATATATAAAGAGTGGTTAGGTTAGGTTAGGTTACAACTACCCATCTGTATTCAGAGCTTCAAGTTGTGTCTAGTCAGTCTCTCGTTTTTTCCGAAAGTCTGATAAGTGACAGAGTTTGGCGGTGATGGGAAGTGTCGGTCATAGTACTGGTGAAGTGTGGGGTTTACCTTGTACACACACACACACACACGCACACACACCAAAAAAGTATCTTCACGGAGATGATCGATGAATTCCAGAATGAACACTGCGACTCCTGTTGTCTCGGTAACGTTGTCAATATCCTTCGTCCGTTGTGTCATATTGTCGAGCATAAAATCGTAAGGAAACATTTTAATACGTTGAACAGTATCTGGGGTGATGGGCGGCCCTACAGGAGTGAGTGTCGTGCTCCTGTTAACATAGAGCTGTAATTTTAAGTTTTGTCGTGAAAGATTTATTGACAGTAGTAGTAGTAGTAGTAGTAGTAGTAGTAGTAGTAGTAGACTGCAACTTAATGATGAACGTAATGATGACGTTCAAAATGGCGTCAAAGCTGCAGTGAGACTTTATACTGCTTCTTGTTTTACTGTCATCAGTTTTACGTGGCAATGAAAGTTAACAGAGGAATCTTTCACAACCTGATTTAAGCCTTGTGTGTGTGTGTGTGTGTGTGTGTGTGTGTGTGTGTGGATGGCTCCTCTTGGCTTTAGTTTCTCGTTGCATGATTAGTGTTTTCTCAGGTTAATAGGCAGGTAGACTGTCAAGGTAGCGTAGATTAATGTCCCGACCAGCAATTAGTATTCTGCAGGTGTGTGTTGGTCGGGTCGATTATTGTTCACCTGTTCTTGGTCTCTGTTGATGGTGGGTAGGAATAATTTCTTATTTATTTATTTATTTTTGTCTTGTTGGTAAATATTTTGATAATGAGTGGTGTTCTGTTTCGTCTGCCTTCCCCCCCCAACACCTCCCTACCCACCCCACCTCTCATCTCCCCCCCCCCATCTCTCATCTCCCCCCCACCCCACCTCTCACCCTCCCCCCCCACCCCACCCCCCCCCCACAGTCAGGTCATGTTAATCCAATTGGTTGTATACTGACTTAAAAACACACACGCAACTATATAGGTACACATACATACACAACGATTTAGTGACATACACCTTCACACACACACACACACACACACACACACACACATTTACATAAATACATATACTTATACCCAGTTACATAGACACACATATAGGTAAACAAACCGATCACACTAATACACATATCTTTTCACAGGTAAACACAAAGGCAGATACCGGTACATCAAAACACACACACACACACACACACGGGCTAGACATTACACGGACACAACGCTGGCACGCAGACATGGACAGACACGTAAACAGACTGGAAAGGCATTATACTCAGACACAGAAGGTGGACAGGTATATGTATGTATGTATGTATGTATGTATGTGTGTGTGTGTGTGTGTGTGTGTGTGTGAGAAACTTGACACAGGTTTATGACCACCAATATCACCACCTAAATGAGCCATAAATCTTGGTGATAACTAGACACTGCGACCAAACGAGGCTAATTGTTGTTCTACCTTAGTCTACTATACACAACTTCCCTCCTGTATCACTATTTAAAGCCCCATGTATTTTATCTCACTTTATTATATATTTTTGTATTATTTCCTTGTTATTTTATTTTTAGTATTTTATTTGTTGTATTAGTTGTATTTTATTGTATTTTTTATTATTATTTCCTTGTTATTTTATTTTATTTGTGTGTTTGTCGGTCAGTGTAAGTGAGTTTTTGTCTGCCCCACAACTCGACAATATTATTTACACTTGGTCTGTAATATATGTTCACTAGAAGAATCCCCAGAGCTGTTATGTTCTCAAGAGGTCAAGAAAGGTCAAAGTTATTCACTGCTTGTATAAACACCTCACCTGTTCACACCTGCCTCAGGTGTAATTAAAATTATACATTATTTTGTTTTTTTATCGTCTTATTTATTGTTTTTATTTATTTATTTATTTATTAATTTATTTATTTGTGATAGAAAATAAAGTTGATTATTATTATTATTATTATTGTTATTATTATTATTATTATTATTATTATTATTATTATTATTATTATTATTTTGTTTTACGAAATTTACAAATATTACAAGAGGCGTGAGATGGACTTCAAGTATATGTTAAAATTCTAGTCATTATCCCAAGTCCGTGTGAATGTCAAGTGTCTCAGGGAATGTTATAATGAGGTGGAATGTTTCAACCTTATCTGTTGAATGTTTTAATGTGTCATGAGCTAATTACTGAGACGTGTAGGGGAAATAAAGGTGATTTAACCCTTTAACTCCGGAGATTTGATTCAACTGAGAGGGGAACCCGTAAGTGGCTGTGTGGAGGGATGGCGTCAGTAAGGTCCACGGTGACGTCAGGAAGATCCACGGTGACGTCAGGAAGATCCACGGTGACGTCAGGAAGATCCACGATGACGTCAGGAAGATCCACGGTGACGTCAGTAAGATCCACAAAGACGTCAGTAAGATCCACGGTGACGTCAGGAAGATCCACGGTGACGTCAGTAAGATCCACGGTGACGTCAGTAAGATCCACGATGAAGTCAGTAAGATCCATGGTGACGTCAGAAATAGCAACAAAGACGACGATCACCGGCAAGAAGAGGAAGAGTAGGAGCCGCCCTCCCTACCCATCCTCCTCCCCTTCCTTCCTCTTCCCCTCCCCTCCCCTTCTCCCTCTCCTCTCCCCGGCCCCAAGGGTGGTGTACGCGGGACTCTCAGAATAATGTTGTGAAGGCGCGTTATTTGACTGACTGCCCCAAAGAGGTGTCACTAAGAGTTATTTGGGCGCCTGACCAAGGAGGTGTCAATAGGTGGTATTTGACTGCCCGGCCAAGGAGGTGTTGAGGGCCCTCCTGTACCATCCTCGAGTGTCTGAACTTTACATATCTATAGGATCGCTGACTCATGCCCCCCACCCCCCCCCCCCTGTCCCTCCCCTCCCCCCTTTTTCTCCTTCCATTCTAACCCCTTCCCATTCCCCCACCCCCCCTTCCTCCCAGGTTTCTACGCTAAGGGGGGATCAAATTCTCAGAAAAAAGGGAAAATCAGTTTGGGCTTTTGTCGGGTTCCAACACACACACACACACACACACACACATGCACACGGTAAAGTATGTTATTTTTCTCATATTTACTCTTAAAGGCATTTATCGTCAACCTATGAGATGTTTTTTTTTTAGTTTTTGTTATAAATACATAAATAAACTATTGAGATTAATTATTGGTTCTAAGACTTTGGGGTTCCTTGGGGGGTCCTTTAACGCCCCCCCCCCCCCAAAGTAGTTCTCTCGCGGTAGAAGAATGTGTCCGTGATGTTTGTGTTGTGAAGCTGTGTACTGTCGGTGATCATGAGCTGTACCTGGGAACACCTGTGACGGACACCTGCCACCAGCCAACACTCTGGTGTACGGAGTAAGACAGCAGTGCACGGGGGAAGACAGGAGTGCTCGGGGGAAGACAAGGGTGTACGGAGGAAGACAAGGGTGCACGGAGGAAGACAAGGGTGCACGGAGGAAGACAAGGGTTCACGGGGGAAGATAGGAGTGCACGGGGGAAGACAGGGTGCACGTGGTGATGTTATATGTTGATGATGATGTTGATAATGATAACGATGATGTATGACTGTATGCAAAATGACTTAAACATCTAACGCCAACAGTTAAAGAGATACGCTGTACAAGGGCCTCTGTATGTACCACAACACACACACTTGTTTCCCCTGTGTGAGGAGCTCAGTGGCGGAGCATCTAGGTCGCCTCTCACTTGGTGACGCAGATTCAGATTTGTCCCCCACACACAGCTGAGAGGGACCACCCAGACTTGACCTTTTTGACCTGGCCTAGCCTTTCTTGACCTAGCTTGGCAGGCCCTTTTTGACTCGGCCTGGTCCTTCTTGACCCGGCCCAGCCTTTTTTGCCTCGGCCTGACCCTTCTTCACTCGGCCTGATTATCTTGAACCTGGTCTAGCTCTTCTTGACCTGACCTAGCCTTTGTTTTGACCTGGCCCTTCTTGACTTGACCCGGTCTGACTCTTCTTGACCCGGCCTGGCTCTTCTTGACCTAGCTTGGCCTCGCACGGGAAGAAGTTCTGGGAGTAAGTTTGTAAACTAGTTAAGTGGACGAGGCAGAGGCGACGGTGTGGCGGATCACGGAGTAGGAACCCCCTCCCCCTCCCCCCCCCCCCTCCCTCTCCCTTCCTCCTTCCCCTCCCCTTCACGTTGAGATGGTGAAGGGGCGGGGAAGATGGAGATGTGGTGGTCTAGTGGAGTGGTGGAAGGGGAGAGATGAATACCAGAGAGTGCCAGGGGGTGGGAATCGAGGCTGGCATCCATGAAGAGCTCCTCCTCCTCCCCCTCGGCCCCTACAGCGGACTAGTAAAGCTTTCACTTACCCTCATTTTCCATTTGCATCCCATTTCCTGACAGAACATTGAATAATTTTGGAGTTCTTGGGGGGATGTATTTGGGTCGAAATGTTTCGTTTTTTTATTCACTTCCAGAGTTGCGTGCCTGCAGTCAATCCCCAAAATGGACTTTCTGAAGAGTTTTTCCTACGCTTCATCTCTTATAAAAGACGAGAAAGTTTTGGGAAGTTTCTGAATCCAGGGGTTTCTAATTTGCCGTCGCTAACAAACTTTTTTTTCCTTTGATGATGAAAAGTGTCTTGGAAAGATGCACGACTCTATTACCTTAGTATAGAAGACGCCAGCCCACGCGTCTACACCCAGCCCACACGTCTACACCCAACCCATGACCCAACACCTAGCCCACGCTCTTACACCCAGCCCACGCCCTTACACCCAGCCCACGCCCTTACACCCAGCCCACGCCCCTACAACCAGCTCACGACCCTACACACTGTCAATCCCACCCACACACTCCCTCCCACACACTCACAACCCTTCCCACACACTCACAGTCACTCCCACGCACTTGAACAGTCCCGGTCATAATTGCGGCCACACTCGGCAGCCACACACACTGATGCTTCACATTATTATATTCCTGTTGGTCGATCACCTGAAGTTGAGGGCGGCCGTTGTGTTCACTTCCTGGCTCCACACTCAACGCCGCCCATACTACCCCTCACCTCCACCCACACCACCCCTTCTACCCCTCACCACCGCCCACACCACCCCTTCTACCCCTGCCTACACCACCCCTTCTACCCCTCATCATCGCCCACACCACCCATACCTCTCCACCCCTCACCACACCCCCACCCCTCACCACACCCTCCGCCCTCACCACACCCCCACCCCTCACCACACCCTCCGCCCTCACCACACCCTCCACCACATCACACAGCAGCACTACGGTTCATCTTGACAGGTTTATAAAGAGAGTTTCCGAGTCATTGTTTTAGTCTTGTGTCTCCGTGTTTAGGAATCTATGGGATTTACTTGACTGATGTTTTGTTTCTTTGTGTTGTTTAATTGTGGCTACCCCGACTGTGGCTACCCCGACTGTGGCTACCCCGACTTTAGCCACCACGACTATAGTAGCCATTGCGGTAACCAAGGCAACCATTATAACTGGAAGTCTTAGCGGTGGTCCACTCATAACAGCAATCACAGCAATGGTCACAGCAGCTCCAGCAATAACAGCATCAAAGCAAAATACAACCTTTACGCCTCCCATGATTGTTACTCACAACCACAACCAACAACAACGCGTTTTTACATATGTTGTGTGTGTGTGTGGGTGTGGGTGTGTGTGTGTGTGTGTGTCCTCTTAGAAAACGGAGACAACAGGGCACATGGCTTCTAATAGTGATCCTGTGACCCGTGAATAGTGTTAGGTGAAGTGAAGGTCAAGAGTGTAGTGGGCGAGAGGTTACACTACTTGTTGATGTTACTAGCAGTACAATGGTTCAGGTAAACAAGAAATATGGCTACTCACTGTTCAGGATAACCGGTTGAGATTATAATAGTCAGCTTCAGTATAATTCGGTTGGACAGTTGTGGGGAAACATGGTGTGGCTCGTAACTTCTCCGCCGTCATAGTGGGGTAACATGGTGTGGCTCGTAACTTGCTGGCCTTCATAGTTACAGGGTCTTAGTGCACTTGGTCGGGTCTTGAACTCAAACACTAGCAGCAGCATTGGTAAACATGGCCTTGAGACAGCTGGCGGGAGACTGTCAGGGCGGACACTAACCCCCAGAATCTCACACGAGGCGCAACCATCAACCAGCGCTGGCGTTAACGACCGAACAACTATGACATATAAGCGTGTACCAGCAGTAATGATGTAAGTAATATAGTGGTTGGGTGTTGTTAGGAGGAGGAACACACCTTAGTGTCAGCTAGAGGATGATAACACCCCTTGTGAGGCACTTGTGTGAGGCAGTGTTGTGGCCCTCACCGCTCGTTACCTCTCTCAATGACTCTACCTCTGACGTCACGCAGCTCAGATTAGATGGTTAGGGGGGTGAGAGGGAGGGGGAGGGGTGATGATCGGAGAACAAGCTGTAAAGTAGTTTTTATCTCCATCAGATGAAATGTGTAGGGAGTTTGTAGACGTTGTTATGGTTTTATACAAGGAAGACATGAGGTGTGTTGTGAGGGGTGAGTAGTGAGGTGACGGTGTGTTGTGAGGGGGGGTGACAGTAGTGATGAACACATGGCGGGGACTGATGCTGTTCCCTCACACACACACACACCACTAAACATATCATTTAATTCCTGGCATCCTACCTAAAAAAACCTGGATATTTATACCATATAATTAATTAGTTATTTATTAAGATTAAATGGAATTTGAATATGGACATACGATAATTTTTGTTTTATTTTCGTGTTTTTATTTTATTCTATGAAGGGGCCTGGGTTGGGTGTGGGGGCGTGGGTTGGGTGTATGGGCGTGGGTTGGGTGTAGGGGCGTGGGTTGGGTGTATGGGCGTGGGTTGGGTGTAGGGGCGTGGGTTGGGTACAAGGACTTGGGTTGGGTGTATGGGCGTGGGTTGGGTGTAAGGGGTTGGGTATAGGGGAGTGGGTTGGGTGTAAGGGCGTGGGTTAGGTGTATGGGCGTGGGTTGGGTGTAGGGGAGTGGGTTGGGTGTAAGGGCGTGGGTTGGGTGGTTTCTGTCGGCGATTGTTCACGTCTTTAGTCATTGAAGTTTTCTCGACCTGCCTACAAACCTCTGAGTGCGAGAGACCATCATGTGTGTGGGTGGTGGGGTGTTGAGTGCGTGTGGGGAGAGTTGAGTGCGTGTGTGGAGGGAGTGGAGTGTATGTGGGGAGTTAGTGTGTGTGGGGGAGTAGAGTGTATGTCGAGGGTAGTGTGTGTGTGTGTGAGGGGCTGGGAGTTGAGTGTGTTTCTGCGTGTGTGTTGTGTGTGTGTGTGTATGTCACGGTGAGCCAGTGGTGGTGATGAATAGTGTGGAAGTAAACACCGCCTCTCTCTCTCTCTCTCTCTGTCAACCTCAGCCTCACACCCGACACCTGCACTCACTCCACGCCTCTGTACACTCCCGTGATGCTATGTACACACACACACACTCACACACACACACACACACACACACACTCACACACACACACAGACACACACACACACACACACAGACACACACACACACAGAGAGGGTGATGGACGGCAAGTGACATACACGTTGACGTACACATGGAGGTAATTATGTGCACAAATGATTATGTAGATATTGGCGGGCGTGTGGTGCCAAGACACAGAGGGCGGGGAGGTATGATACGGGTGACGGGTATGTTGGGATGATTACGAGGTCCTTCCACACGCCCTACACCACACGCCCTACACCACACGCCCTACACCACACGCCTTACACCACACGCCTACACCACACGCCCTACACCACACGCCCTACACCACACGCCCTACACCACACGCCTACATAAATATACTCACATCACCGCCACAAAAACATGTAAAGGCTCCACCACAGCGCGGTGTACACACAAACACTGGCCCTTCAATAAACTCTTGGTAATTACACTCAAATGGATCATACTAACAAAGAAGCGCGCGTGGACAGGCACATGCAAGCATATGTGTATGTACACGATTGCACTATGTGCACAAAGTCGCACATATGCAGACGGGCGTGTACACCCACACACACGCACACATGGACAACCCTCCCCCTCTCTGACAAGATAAACACACAGGTTGACTGCCACGTCCAACTGTGTGTGGGTCTGGTGGCTGCTGGGACAACACAGCTTCACTTCCTGCTTACAGTCAGGCCACAGGTGTGCTTGTGGCCTCAAATAATGTCCACCTTAATACTGTGAAACACAAATATCTTAGGTCAGGTCACCTGTATATAGTGTATGGCGTCCCTGACCGGCCGGCGGGGGAGGCACAGCTCAAGCACTGCTGCCTGACCTGGATGTATAGACAGCTCGAGTTTATCCCAAACTTTACAGTAAAAAGACGAGCACACGGGGGGATATGATGACGGTAGAACAGGAATAAATGGTCTCGTTTTTCCTGTATTGTTTTAAATCATTTTAAAGGGGATTTCCAATTTGCCTAAAATTGATGTGGAAAAGGTCCCAATATTTCAAAATGTTTTACAATGGCTCTCAACTACGTAACGATGATTACTTTTTTTTTTCGCTGGTTTGTTTATGAAATCCATTGGTGAAGCATCGTGTAGGTTTTTCCCTGTTATATCCCCGGCCTCCAACTGACCTACACCACAACACCAACTGACCTACACCACAACACCACGTTCACCACAACACCACGTTCACCACAACACCACGTTCACCGCTCCACCTGTGACTATTTGTGATGAAGGATACACTTTTTCCTCTTTACCAGCTGTTCTCGTGTATGGCTTACCACTTAACACAGGAGCCAGACGAACAATACCACTTAATTACTTGACCCAATACTTACCACTTAACACAGGAGCCAGACCAACAATACCACTTAATTACTTGATCCAATACTTACCACTTAACACAGGAGCCAGACCAACAATACCACTTAATTTCTTGATCCAATACTTACCACTTAACACAGGAGCCAGACCAACAATACCACTTAATTACTTGATCCAATACTTACCACTTAACACAGGAGCCAGACCAACAATACCACTTAATACATGACCCAATGCTTACCACTTAACGCAGGAGTCAGACCAACAATACCACTTAATTACTTGATCCAATACTTACCACTTAACACAGGAGCCAGACCAACAATACCACTTAATTACTTGATCCAATACTTACCACTTAACACAGGAGTCAGACCAACAATACCACTTACTCCTTACATTACAACTTCCTTCAAGGTTCATCACTGTAGGTAGTACAAGTGAGGTAAGTGGCAGCCTCTGGAAACTAATTACCTGTATGTTCCTCGTCTTACCTGTAATACCTGTCTCCTCTACCTGTTAGCTTCGTGTATGATGCCTCAAGTCAGATACACTGTTGGTTAAGGCAGGAAACTTGTTATGTGAAGTAAGAGGAGGCAACCGGGGGGTGGGTGGGGGAGGTAAAGGTGTTTCCCTGAACGTGTTTAAGGTAGTACTGCTTATTATCACAGCACAGGTAAACGGCAGGTGAGCAATATTCTGTGTGTGTGTGTGTGTGTGTGTGTGTGTGTGTGTGTGTTAGTCTCCTCCTTCCCTTTGTTCCTTCCGCCCTTCTCTTCCACCCCCCTTTCCTCCTCCCCTCTCTCTCTCTCTCTCCTTTACTTCCGTCGTTCGCATCCGTTCTTCTCTTCTCTCCTTTCATTCTCCCCATCTCACACGTCCCTACTTTTATATTGTTTTGTTTCTCTCTCTTTCTCTCTCTCTACTGTTTTCCCCTTCCTCCCCTCCTCACTCACCTTCCTCCCCTAACCCTTCGTTCTCTCTTCGACTCTCCCCTGTCTCTAATCCTCCTCCTCTCTCTTCCCCTTTCTCTCTCTTTCTTCCCCTCTCTCTTCCTCCTCCTCTCTCTTCCTCTTCCCCTCGTCCATCACCCCAGGGTAGAGAGTAGCCACACACACACTCCGCTTTAATCAATGCAGGGAATTAGCGCCTTAATTACCCCAGGTGAGAGGCGAGGCGACCTGAGGCTTACAACAACATGGTGTCCTTGCTGGTGCTGTACCCTCCTTCCTCCTCCTCCTCCTCTTCTTCCTCCGCCTCTTCCTCCTCCCCCTCTTCCTCCTCACCCCCCCTCCTCCCTCCAGGTAGATAACAAAACACACTATCACACCTGAGGAGTAAAAGGGTGATGAAATAAGGCAGGTGTTCTCCCCTCTCCCCTCTTCTCCCCTCACCTCAGCTAGATAACTATAGACTCTACAATACAACGCGCGAGTAGGAACAATCTAGTGGTGTAGGAGTGAAATAATTATCCTTTGTTTTATTATGAAAGGTAAATAGTTTCTCCTTCAGGTTAATTACAAAAAGGTAATCATGGTCGTGTGTGTGTGTGTGTGTGTGTGTGTGTGTGTGTGTGTGCCTATTGTTGTAAAATATTGTGCGTTGTTTGTTTGTATATGTCCTGACAACAGTTAGTGCTGTCAGGTTGTTAAGTTCATTGTGGTGGTTGTAGTTGTAGTGGTTGTTATGGTAAGTGTGGTGCTGACCGTGGTGGTTGTGGTGATGAGTGTGGTGGTTGTGATGGTAACTGTGGTTTTAATTGTAGTATTATTGGTGGTTGTGGTTGTGATGGATCATGAGTGTGGTTGTGCTGGGTGATTCAGCTGGCAGTTCCCGAGCTTGGCATTTGTAGCTGTCAATCGTCAATCCATTATGGAGACGACCAGGGTCTGCGACTTCCTCACTCCCTTCATTTCTACAATTCCCCCTTCACTTTTACCCTTCCCCCTTCACTCTTCTCTTGCGTCTCCCTTCATCTCCATACACTCTTCTTCATCTGAACCCTTCCCCCTTCACTCTTCTTCCTTCTCTATTCCCCCTTCTCTCTTCCCCCTTCACCCTTTCCCCTTCCCTCCCTCTCTTCACTTCTTTATTTAATATCACTTTTACCACTTTCTTTTTTTTTACCTTTTCACGTATCTTTGTCATTTATCATTTTGTTATTTACCTAAAGTTTTGACGCTATTTTTTTTTTTATAATCTCTTCTTATGCTGTTATCATTTCCTCTCTTCTTCCTGTCCTTCTCTAAGTCTCCGTCACCCAGAGGCAACAGAGAGTCAGGCGTAGGTTCCGTGTCTGGCGATGTGAGGTTGACCTGAACTATATAGTATAATTTCTCCAATATCGACAAGGCTTCACTGCCAAGCGTCGGGGTTTGGTCTGGAAGCGTGAAGTAATTTTTTTTTTTAGTTGAATACCTTTATTGATTTTGTGTTTTATATATCGTACCATCAAAGAGAAGTGTAATTACAGAGGTGGGAGCTCCCGCCGCCTTAGTGTGAACGCCTTTGTTTGTGCAGCCACAACTTTTGGAGTATTGGACGTAATGGAAAAAATCTCTTCCCTCCCTCCAGGCAAACAAAACAGTGGAGCTTCACGCGCGCGAGGGGGAAAAGAAGGGGGGGGGGGTGAAGCCGTGTTCAAGATTAACTCTCTTAACTACCGGCTGGTGGAGGATATTAAAGCCGTTTTAAGCCTGAGTTCTGGTGTTGTGTGGCTGAAGGCGTTGCTGCAGGGGAGCCGGGTGCTCTAGCAGAAGTACACAAAGTACACACTAGGTGGCAAATAATTCATAATGGGTCACGTATCCGGCCTGAGGCGTGTGTTGTTGATTCACATCCCCCATACGGCGCCGCCCTCCTGCTGGTGGTGACTACAGGCGGCCTCGCGCTTAGTGTGTTAGGGAGGGTCCTGGTATTTGGGGTGTATATATATATGATGTATTTATCGATATTATTAAACAAGAATGGAGGATGGAGAGTTCAGACATCATTAGTTAGCCAGGTAGAGGATGGGCGTGACTTGTTGCTGCGTAGATAAATGTCAAGTACTCGGTGCTGTATGTGAACAAAGCACCCAGCATTATATAAGCCCCCTGTAGGGAATTACTATACGATTTTGAATAATACTCCCGCACAGAATATTCGATCATGAGGGTAAATGTGTTACAGTAGTAGGGAGGAGCCATCATAGTCCGCCCTCAAGTGGTGGGCGTGGGCGTGGGGGTGGGGTGGGTGTGAGGTGAGGTGGGGTGGGGGGTCATTCTGTCTTTGTGTTCCTCTATTGAGTCTCCACTATTCCCTTACAGCTGAGCGATTCTCTTAGGTTAGTAGGTGGGTATATTTACACCGGAAGTTCCCCTCCTCCTCCTCCTCACCTTCTTCTCTTCTTCCCCTTCTTTCCTCACTCACTCTTACCTCTCCCTCCCTCTCCTCACATGGATGTCAGCACGTGGCTTGAGGAAGGTTTTATTGCTTCGTGGGCTTCATCCAGCTTCCTCACCCACTGGCTTACGACACCTCTCTCTCTCTCTCTCTCTCTCTCTCTCTCTCTCTCTCTCTCTCTCTCTCTCTCTCTCTCTCTCTCTCTCTCTCTCTCTCTCTCTCTCTCTCTCTCCTTCCTTTATCTTATCTTGCTGAGGTGGAAGGTGAGGGACTGAGGAGGACCAGGTAGTGGGCAGGTGAGGGGGGGGGGGACCAGGTAGTGGGCAGGTGAGGAGGAGGACCAGGTAGTGGGCAGGGGAGGGGGGAGGACCAGGTAGTGGGCAGGTGAGGAGGAGGACCAGGTAGTGGGCAGGTGAGGGACTGAGGAGGACCAGGTAGTGGGCAGGTGAGGAGGACCAGGTAGTGGGCAGGTGAGGAGGAGGACCAGGTAGTGGGCAGGTGAGGAGGAGGACCAGGTAGTGGGCAGGGGAGGGGGGAAGACCAGGTAGTGGGCAGGTGAGGAGGAGGACCAGATAGTGGGCAGGGGAGGGAGGAGGACCAGGTAGTGGGCAGGTGAGGAGGAGGACCAGGTAGTGGGCAGGTGAGGGACTGAGGAGGACCAGGTAGTGGGCAGGTGAGGAGGACCAGGTAGTGGGCAGGTGAGGAGGAGGACCAGGTAGTGGGCAGGGGAGGGGGGAGGACCAGGTAGTGGGCAGGTGAGGAGGAGGACCAGGTAGTGGGCAGGTGAGGAGGGAGGACCAGGTAGTGGGCAGGTGAGGAGGAGGACCAGGTAGTGGGCAGGTGAGGGGGGAGGACCAGGTAGTGGGCAGGTGAGGAGGAGGACCAGGTAGTGGGCAGGTGAGGAGGAGGACCAGGTAGTGGGCAGGTGAGGAGGAGGACCAGGTAGTGGGCAGGTGAGGGACTGAGGAGGACCAGGTAGTGGGCAGGTGAGGAGGAGGACCAGGTAGTGGGCAGGTGAGGAGGAGGACCAGGTAGTGGGCAGGGGAGGAGGAAGACCAGGTAGTGGGCAGGTGAGGAGGAGGACCAGATAGTGGGCAGGGGAGGGAGGAGGACCAGGTAGTGGGCAGGTGAGGAGGAGGACCAGGTAGTGGGCAGGTGAGGGACTGAGGAGGACCAGGTAGTGGGCAGGTGAGGAGGACCAGGTAGTGGGCAGGTGAGGAGGAGGACCAGGTAGTGGGCAGGGGAGGGGGGAGGACCAGGTAGTGGGCAGGTGAGGAGGAGGACCAGGTAGTGGGCAGGTGAGGAGGGAGGACCAGGTAGTGGGCAGGTGAGGAGGAGGACCAGGTAGTGGGCAGGGGAGGGGGGAGGACCAGGTAGTGGGCAGGTGAGGAGGAGGACCAGGTAGTGGGCAGGTGAGGAGGAGGACCAGGTAGTGGGCAGGTGAGGAGGAGGACCAGGTAGTGGGCAGGTGAGGGACTGAGGAGGACCAGGTAGTGGGCAGGTGAGGAGGACCAGGTAGTGGGCAGGTGAGGAGGAGGCCAGGTAGTGGGCAGGGGAGGGGGAGACCAGGTAGTGGCAGGTGAGGAGGAGGACAGTAGTGGGCAGGTGAGGAGGAGGACCAGGTAGTGGGCAGGTGAGGAGGAGGACCAGGTAGTGGGCAGGTGAGGATGAGGAGGACCAGTAGTGGCAGGTGAGGAGGACCAGGTAGTGGGCAGGTGAGGAGGAGGACCAGGTAGTGGGCAGGGGAGGAGGAGGACCAGGTAGTGGCAGGTGAGGGAGGACCAGGTAGTGGGCAGGTGAGGAGGAGGACCAGGTAGTGGGCAGGTGAGGAGGAGGACCAGGTAGTGGGCAGGTGAGGGGGAGGACCAGGTAGTGGGCAGGTGAGGAGGAGGACCAGGTAGTGGGCAGGTGAGGAGGAGGACCAGGTAGTGGGCAGGTGAGGGGGAGGACCAGGTAGTGGGCAGGTGAGGAGGAGGACCAGGTAGTGGGCAGGTGAGGGGGGAGGACCAGGTAGTGGGCAGGGGAGGGGGGAGGACCAGGTAGTGGGCAGGTGAGGAGGAGGACCAGGTAGTGGGCAGGTGAGGGGGAGGACCAGGTAGTGGGCAGGTGAGGAGGAGGACCAGGTAGTGGGCAGGTGAGGAGGAGGACCAGGTAGTGGGCAGGTGAGGAGGAGGACCAGGTAGTGGGCAGGTGAGGAGGAGGACCAGGTAGTGGGCAGGTGAGGGGGACCAGGTAGTGGCAGGGAGGGGGAGGACCAGGTAGTGGGCAGGTGAGGAGGAGGACCAGGTAGTGGGCAGGTGAGGAGGAGGACCAGGTAGTGGCAGGTGAGGGGGCAGGTAGTGGGCAGGTGAGGGAGGACCAGGTAGTGGGCAGGTGAGGAGGAGGACCAGGTAGTGGGCAGGTGAGGAGGAGGACCAGGTAGTGGGCAGGTGAGGAGGAGGACCAGGTAGTGGGCAGGTGAGGAGGAGGACCAGGTAGTGGGCAGGTGAGGGGGGCAGGTAGTGGGCAGGTGAGGGGGGAGGACCAGGTAGTGGGCAGGTGAGGGGGGCAGGTAGTGGGCAGGTGAGGGGTGAGGACCAGGTAGTGGGCAGGTGAGGAAGACCAGGTAGGTGGGGCAGGTGTGAGGTGGGGAGGACCAGTAGTGGGCAGGTGAGGAGGAGGACCAGGTAGTGGGCAGGTGAGGAGGAGGACCAGGTAGTGGGCAGGTGAGGAGGACCAGGTAGTGGGCAGGTGAGGAGGAGGACCAGGTAGTGGGCAGGTGAGGGGGAGGACCAGGTAGTGGGCAGGTGAGGTGGAGGACCAGGTAGTGGGCAGGTGAGGAGGAGGACCAGGTAGTGGGCAGGTGAGGAGGAGGACCAGGTAGTGGGCAGGTGAGGAGGACCAGGTAGTGGGCAGGTGAGGGGGAGGACCAGGTAGTGGGCAGGTGAGGGGGGAGGACCAGGTAGTGGGCAGGTGAGGAGGAGGACCAGGTAGTGGGCAGGTGAGGAGGAGGACCAGGTAGTGGGCAGGTGAGGGGGGCAGGAAGTGGGCAGGTGAGGGGAGGACCAGGTAGTGGGCAGGTGAGGGGGGCAGGTAGTGGGCAGGTGAGGGGTGAGGACCAGGTAGTGGGCAGGTGAGGAGGGCAGTGAGGACCAGGTAGTGGGCAGGTGAGGAGGAGGACCAGTAGTGGGCAGGTGAGGGGAGGACCAGGTAGTGGGCAGGTGAGGGGGGAGGAGGACCAGGTAGTGGGCAGGTGAGGGGGAGGACCAGGTAGTGGGCAGGTGAGGGGGGCAGGTAGTGGGCAGGTGAGGGGGAGGACCAGGTAGTGGCAGGTGAGGGGGAGGACCTGGTAGTGGGCAGGTGAGGGGGTAGGACAGGTAGTGGGCAGGTGAGGAGGAGGACCAGGTAGTGGGCTGGTGTGGGGAGGACCAGGTAGTGGGCAGGTGAGGGGGAGGACCAGATAGTGGGCAGGGGAGGGGGGGGACCAGGTAGTGGGCAGGTGAGGAGGAGGACCAGGTAGTGGGCAGGTGAGGAGGAGGACCAGGTAGTGGGCTGGGGAGCGGGGCAGGTAGAGGGCAGGTGAGGGGGGAGGACCAGGTAGTGGGCAGGTGAGGGGGGGCAGGTAGTGGGCAGGTGAGGGGGTGAGGACCAGGTAGTGGCAGGTGAGGAGACAGTAGTGGGCAAGTGAGGGGGACCAGGTAGTGGGCAGGTGAGGAGGAGGACCAGGTAGTGGGCAGGTGAGGGGGAGGACCAGGTAGTGGGCAGGTGAGGGGAGGAGGACCAGGTAGTGGGCAGGTGAGGGGGAGGACCAGGTAGTGGGCAGGTGAGGGGGGGCAGGTAGTGGGCAGGTGAGGGGAGGACCAGGTAGTGGCAGGTGAGGGGGAGGACCAGGTAGTGGGCGGGTGCGGCGGTGAAGGTACTGGGCAGGTGAGGAAGAGGACCAGGTAGTGGGCAGGTGAGGGGGGGCAGGTAGTGGGCAGGTGAGGGGGGAGGACCAGGTAGTGGGCAGGTGAGGAGCAGTAGTGGCAGGTGAGGGGACCAGGTAGTGGGCAGGTGAGGAGGAGGACCAGGTAGTGGGCAGGTGAGGAGGAGGACCAGGTAGTGGGCAGGTGAGGGGGGAGGACCAGGTAGTGGGCAGGTGAGGAGGAGGACCAGGTAGTGGGCAGGTGAGGAGGAGGACCAGGTAGTGGGCAGGTGAGGGGGAGGACCAGGTAGTGGGCAGGTGAGGGGGAGGACCAGGTAGTGGGCAGGTGAGGAGGAGGACCAGGTAGTGGGCAGGTGAGGAGGAGGACCAGGTAGTGGGCAGGTGAGGGGGAGGACCAGGTAGTGGGCAGGTGAGGGGGAGGACCAGGTAGTGGGCAGGGGAGGGGGAGGACCAGGTAGTGGGCAGGTGAGGAGGAGGACCAGGTAGTGGGCAGGTGAGGAGGAGGACCAGGTAGTGGGCAGGTGAGGGGGGGCAGGTAGTGGGCAGGTGAGGGGGGAGGACCAGGTAGTGGGCAGGTGAGGGGGGGCAGGTTGTGGGCAGGTGAGGGGGAGGACCAGGTAGTGGGCAGGTGAGGAAGACCAAGTAGTGGGCAAGTGAGGGGGACCAGGTAGTGGGCAGGTGAGGAGGAGGACCAGTAGTGGGCAGGTGAGGGGAGGACCAGGTAGTGGGCAGGTGAGGGAGGAGGACCAGGTAGTGGGCAGGTGAGGGGGAGGACCAGGTAGTGGGCAGGTGAGGGGGGGCAGGTAGTGGGCAGGTGAGGGGGAGGACCAGGTAGTGGCAGGTGAGGGGGGTGAGGACCAGGTAGTGGGCAGGTGAGGGGGGTGAGGATCAGGTAGTGGGCAGGTGAGGAGGAGGACCAGGTAGTGGGCAGGTGAGGGGGAGGACCAGGTAGTGGGCAGGTGAGGGGGGAGGACCAGGTAGTGGGCAGGGGAGGAGGACCAGGTAGTGGGCAGGTGAGGGGGAGGACCAGGTAGTGGGCAGGGGAGGGGGAGGACCAGGGAGTGGGCAGGTGAGGGAGGCAGGTAGTGGCAGGTGAGGGGAGACCAGGTAGTGGGCAGGGGAGGGGGGACGACCAGGTAGTGGGCAGGTGAGGAGGAGGACCAGGTAGTGGGCAGGTGAGGAGGAGGACCAGGTAGTGGGCAGGTGAGGAGGAGGACCAGGTAGTGGGCAGGTGAGGGGGGGCAGGTAGTGGGCAGGTGAGGAGGAGGACCAGGTAGTGCGCAGGTGAGGAAGACCAGTAGTGGGCAAGTGAGGGGGACCAGGTAGTGGGCAGGTGAGGAGGAGGACCAGGTAGTGGGCAGGTGAGGAGGAGGACCAGGTAGTGGGCAGGTGAGGGGAGGTGGACCAGGTAGTGGGCAGGTGAGGGGGAGGACCAGGTAGTGGGCAGGTGAGGGGGGGCAGGTAGTGGGCAGGTGAGGGGGGGAGGACCAGGTAGTGGCAGGTGAGGGGGGTGAGGACCAGGTAGTGGGCAGGTGAGGGGGGTGAGGATCAGGTAGTGGGCAGGTGAGGAGGAGGACCAGGTAGTGGGCAGGTGAGGGGGGGCAGGTAGTGGGCAGGTGAGGGGGGTGAGGACCAGGTAGTGGGCAGGTGAGGAAGACCAGTAGTGGGCAGGTGAGGGGGACCAGGTAGTGGGCAGGTGAGGAGGAGGACCAGGTAGTGGGCAGGTGAGGAGGAGGACCAGGTAGTGGGCAGGTGAGGAGGAGGACCAGGTAGTGGGCAGGTGAGGAGGAGGACCAGGTAGTGGGCAGGTGAGGGGGAGGACCAGGTAGTGGGCAGGTGAGGGGGAGGACCAGGTAGTGGGCAGGTGAGGAGGACCAGGTAGTGGGCAGGTGAGGAAGAGGACCAGGTAGTGGGCAGGTGAGGAGGAGGACCAGGTAGTGGGCAGGTGAGGGGGAGGACCAGGTAGTGGGCAGGTGAGGAAGACCAGGTAGTGGGCAGGTGAGGGGGAGGACCAGGTAGTGGGCAGGTGAGGAGGAGGACCAGGTAGTGGGCAGGTGAGGAGGAGGACCAGGTAGTGGGCAGGTGAGGGGGGGCAGGTAGTGGGCAGGTGAGGGGGGGAGGACCAGGTAGTGGGCAGGTGAGGGGGGGGCAGGTAGTGGGCAGGTGAGGGGGGTGAGGACCAGGTAGTGGGCAGGTGAGGAAGACCAAGTAGTGGGCAAGTGAGGGGGACCAGGTAGTGGGCAGGTGAGGAGGAGGACCAAGTAGTGGGCAGGTGAGGGGGAGGACCAGGTAGTGGGCAGGTGAGGGGGGAGGAGGACCAGGTAGTGGGCAGGTGAGGGGGAGGACCAGGTAGTGGGCAGGTGAGGGGGGGCAGGTAGTGGGCAGGTGAGGGGGGGAGGACCAGGTAGTGGGCAGGTGAGGGGGAGGACCAGGTAGTGGGCAGGTGAGGGGGGTGAGGATCAGGTAGTGGGCAGGTGAGGAGGAGGACCAGGTAGTGGGCAGGTGAGGGGGAGGACCAGGTAGTGGGCAGGTGAGGGGGGAGGACCAGGTAGTGGGCAGGGGAGGGGGGAGGACCAGGTAGTGGGCAGGTGAGGAGGAGGACCAGGTAGTGGGCAGGTGAGGAGGAGGACCAGGTAGTGGGCAGGTGAGGGGGGCAGGTAGTGGGCAGGTGAGGGGGGAGGACCAGGTAGTGGGCAGGTGAGGGGGAGCAGGTAGTGGGCAGGTGAGGGGGGTGAGGACCAGGTAGTGGCAGGTGAGGAGTGGGCAGGGACCAGGTAGTGGGCTGGTGAGGTGGAGGACCAGGTAGTGGGCAGGTGAGGGGAGGACCAGGTAGTGGGCAGGTGAGGGGGGAGGAGGACCAGGTAGTGGGCAGGTGAGGGGGGAGGACCAGGTAGTGGGCAGGTGAGGGGGGGCAGGTAGTGGGCAGGTGAGGGGGGGAGGACCAGGTAGTGGCAGGTGAGGGGGGTGAGGACCAGGTAGTGGGCAGGTGAGGGGGGTGAGGATCAGGTAGTGGGCAGGTGAGGAGGAGGACCAGGTAGTGGGCAGGTGAGGGGGGGCAGGTAGTGGGCAGGTGAGGGGGGTGAGGACCAGGTAGTGGGCAGGTGAGGAAGACCAAGTAGTGGGCAGGTGAGGGGGACCAGGTAGTGGGCAGGTGAGGAGGAGGACCAAGTAGTGGGCAGGTGAGGAGGAGGACCAGGTAGTGGGCAGGTGAGGACGAGGACCAGGTAGTGGGCAGGTGAGGAAGAGGACCAGGTAGTGGGCAGGTGAGGAGGAGGACCAGGTAGTGGGCAGGTGAGGGGGAGGACCAGGTAGTGGGCAGGTGAGGGGGGAGGACCAGGTAGTGGGCAGGTGAGGAAGAGGACCAGGTAGTGGGCAGGTGAGGAAGAGGACCAGGTAGTGGGCAGGTGAGGAGAGGACCAGGTAGTGGGCAGGTGAGGAGGAGGACCAGGTAGTGGGCAGGTGAGGGGGAGGACCAGGTAGTGGGCAGGTGAGGGGGGAGGACCAGGTAGTGGGCAGGTGAGGGGGAGGACCAGGTAGTGGGCAGGTGAGGGGGGACCAGGTAGTGGGCAGGTGAGGGGGGGCAGGTAGTGGGCAGGTGAGGGGGGGTCACCAGGTAGTGGGCAGGTGAGGGGGTGAGGACCAGGTAGTGGGCAGGTGAGGAAGACCAAGTAGTGGGCAAGTGAGGGGGACCAGGTAGTGGGCAGGTGAGGAGGAGGACCAAGTAGTGGGCAGGTGAGGGGGAGGACCAGGTAGTGGGCAGGTGAGGGGGAGGAGGACCAGGTAGTGGGCAGGTGAGGGGGGAGGACCAGGTAGTGGGCAGGTGAGGGGGGCAGGTAGTGGGCCGGTGAGGGGGCGGACCAGGTAGTGGGCAGGTGAGGGGGGAGGACCAGGTAGTGGGCAGGTGAGGGGGGTGAGGACCAGGTAGTGGGCAGGTGAGGAGGAGGACCAGGTAGTGGGCAGGTGAGGGGGGGGCAGGTAGTGGGCAGGTGAGGGGGGTGAGGACCAGGTAGTGGGCAGGTGAGGGGGGGAGGACCAGGTAGTGGGCAGGTGAGGGGGTGAGGACCAGGTAGTGGGCAGGTGAGGGGGGTGAGGACCAGGTAGTGGGCAGGTGAGGGGGGAGGACCAGGTAGTGGGCAGGTGAGGGGGGGCAGGTAGTGGGCAGGTGAGGGGGGTGAGGACCAGGTAGTGGGCAGGTGAGGGGGGGAGGACCAGGTAGTGGGCAGGTGAGGGGGGTGAGGACCAGGTAGTGGGCAGGTGAGGGGGGGAGGACCAGGTAGTGGGCAGGTGAGGGGGGTGAGGACCAGGTAGTGGGCAATAACATTAAAGAAAAGAAACTGGAGGATGAAAGTAAATACAGAGATAGACATGAAGAAAGAAAAGTCAATAATTGGAGATTAAATTAAATAGAAGGTTGAAAAAACGGCAGGTAAAACAGGTGAGTGGAGGGGAGTGAGTACCTGTGTGTGTGTGTGTGAGAGAGAGAGAGAGAGAGAGAGAGAGAATAATGAAAATACTCAATAATGAAAAATACGAATAAGAAGGCCGGTGAGAAAGGGAAATAAAAAAGAATAAATAAAACGTCAAGAAGAGTGAGCGATAATGAGTGAAAATAACATATATGAAAATAAGACGAGGGGATGGGTGGGTGGGGTGTAGTGTGGGTGGATGAGGGTGTTAAGAGCCGTGACCAAGGGTGATATGACCGCCCCCATCACCCTGTCTCACCTTACTCCTCCCTGAGGTGACCCACGCCCCCCCCCCCCACCACCACCTCCTCCCCCTCCAGTGCTTCTGAAGGGAGGTGTGTGGTAGAGGGTGGTGGTGGTGTTGGAGGTGTGGTGGAGGGTGATGATGGGGGGTGTGTGGTGGAGGCTGGGTGGTGGAGGGCGTTGGTGGAGGACAGTGGTGGAGGGTGAGAGACTGGCGTGTTTATAATTACTGGTAGACTGTCAGTGGCCAGTTGACTGTCACCCGACCCTCACCAGCCTCCTCACACCTCCCTCCTCACACCTCCCTCCCCTTCTCTCTCACACTCTCTATCCTCTCTCCTATCCTCTCTATTCTTCTCAAATCTCTTTCCTCCCCTCACACCCCCCTCACCTCCCCTCACACCCCCTCACCTCCCACCCCCTCACACCCCCCTCACCCCCTCACACCCCCTCACCTCCCCTCACACCCCCCTCACCTCCCCTCACACCCCCCTCACCTCCCCTCACACCCCCCTCACCTCCCCTCACACCCCCCTCACCTCCCCTCACACCCCCTCACCTCCCCTCACACCGCCCTTCACCTCCCCTCACACCCCCTCACCTCCCCTCACACCCCCCTCACCTCCCCTCACACCCCCCTCACCTCCCCTCACACCCCCCTCACCTCCCCTCACACCCCTCACACCCCTTCACACCCCCTCACCTCCCCTCACACCCCCTCACCTCCCCTCACACCCCCCTCACCTCCCCTCACACCCCCTCACACCCCCCTCACCTCCCCTCACCTCCCCTCACACCCCCCTCACCACCCCTCACACCCCCCACTCCTCACACCCCCTCACACCCCCCTCACCTCCCCTCACACCCCCCTCACCTCCCCTCACACCCCCTCACCTCCCCTCACACCCCCCTCACACCCCCCTCACCTCCCCTCACACCCCCCTCACCTCCCCTCACACCTCTCCCACACTGCAACCAAGAAACCACCCCGCATCCTGTACTCTTCAACGCTGTACTCACCATCACCACTACACTACTACTACCCCCCAATCAACACCACCCCCACCATACACACCCCCTACCATCACCACAATCACATCCCCCACTACACCTCCTTCACCTTCCCCACCACTCGCCTACCACACTGTCATCCCACACTCAGGCTTCAGTATACAGTAGGTCTTGCCTCCTGACGCTCGGGGCCTTCTACAGTATATCTCACATCACAGTAATTCAGGGCATTATATTCTCCTCTTAGCCACTCTACCCTGTTGTGTTGTGTCTCCCGAAGGACAAAAAACAACGCCACTACCACCATCAACCACAGTAAAAAAAATATGTGTGGTGGTGGGCGTGTGGTAGTGGGTGTGAGGGTCGTGGCGTTGGTAGTAGTGAAGGTGGTAATGGTGGTGGTAGTGAGAGTGGTGCTCTGAGTGGATGGTTACTAGACACTCCACAACAAGTAACACCCCCCTCCACAACAAGTAACACCCCCTCCACAGCAAGTAACACCCCCTCCACAGCAAGTAACACCCCCTCCACAGCAAGTAACACCCCCCTCCACAACAAGTAACACCCCCTCCACAGCAAGTAACACCCCCTCCACAACAAGTAACACCCCCTCCACAACAAGTAACACCCCCTCCACAAGAAGTAACACCCCCCTCCACAACAAGTAACACCCCCTCCACAACAAGTAACACACCCCCACAACAAGCAACACCCCCCTCCACAACAAGTAACACCCCCTCCACAACAAGTAACACCCCCTCCACAGCAAGTAACACCCCATCCACAGCAAGTAACACCCCCTCCACAGCAAGTAACACCCCGTCCACAACAAGTAACACCCCCTCCACAGCAAGTAACACCCCCTCCACAACAAGTAACACACCCCCACAACAAGTAACACCCCCTCCACAACAAGTAACACACCCCCACAACCAGCAACACCCCCTCCACAACAAGTAACACCCTCTCCACAACAAGTAACACCCCCTCCACAACAAGTAACACCCCCCTCCACAGCAAGTAACACCCCCTCCACAACAAGTAACACCCCCTCCACAGCAAGTAACACCCCCTCCACAACAAGTAACACCCCCCTCCACAACAAGTAACACCCCCCTCCACAGCAAGTAACACCCCCTCCACAACAAGTAACACCCCCTCCACAGCAAGTAACACCCCCTCCACAACAAGTAACACACCCCTCCACAACAAGTAACACCCCCTCCACAACAAGTAACACCCCCTCCACAACAAGTAACACCCCCCTCCACAACAAGAAACACCCCCCTCCACAACAAGTTACACCCCCCTCCACAACAAGTAACACCCCCTCCACAGCAAGTAACACCCCCCTCCACAGCAAGTAACACCCCCTCCACAACAAGTAACACCCCCCTCCACAACAAGTAACACACCCCCACAACAAGCAACACCTCCTCCACAGCAAGTAACACACCCCTCCACAACAAGTAACACACCCCTCCACAACAAGTAACACCCCCTCCACAACAAGTAACACCCCCTCCACAACAAGTAACACACCCCTCCACAGCAAGTAACACACCCCTCCACAACAAGTAACACACCCCTCCACAACAAGTAACACCCCCTCCACAACAAGTAACACCCCCCACAACAAGCAACACTCCACAGGAAGCAAACTTAATACAATTTTTATCTCGCTCCAAAAATCTGCACTGTCCTCTCCCCAAAATATTACTGAATAAATAAAAATGTAAACAGACTATTAGCGAAGGGGGGGACCCGGTCTTGTCATCTTCTTGTATTTTACCCCAAAGTAGTGGTAGTTTGTGGTAGTTTATGGTAGTTTGTGGTAGTTTATGGTAGTTTGGTAGTTTGTGGTAGTTTGTGGTAGTTTGGTAGTTTGTGGTAGTTTGATAGTTTGTGGTAGTTTATGGTAGTTTGGTAGTTTGTTGTAGTTTAATAGTTTGTGGTAGTTTATGGTAGTTTGTGGTAGTTTGTGGTAGTTTGGTAGCTTGTGGTAGTTTGATAGTTTATGGTAGTTTATGGTAGTTTATGGTAGTTTGTGGTAGTTTGTGGTAGTTTATGGTAGTTTGGTAGTTTGTGATAGTTTGTGGTAGTTTGATAGTTTCTATACTTAGTTGTTCTTTGTGTAATTTGTGGTAGGGAGGAAGGAGGGGAAGGTGGAAGAGGGAATGGAGGGAGGAAAGAAGAGGAAGAGGAATGGAGGGAGGAAGAAGAGGAGATGAGAGGAGGAGGAGGAGGAGAAGGAAGAACTCCAGATCATCACTGAGATAAGCCACCCTATAATCACATGTTCAGTGATCAGTATTTCCTTCACCCGTGTCTGACAAAGGGTCGTTTTCCTCTCCTCTCACCTGCTGCTTAGAGATAACATCATCCTTACACTGCGGCCTCTGTAACTCTGCGGCCTCTGTAACACTGCGGCCTCTGTAACTCTGCGGCCTCTGTAACACTGCGGCCTCTGTATCTTCATTACTTTACAACTGATTACTCGACTATCCTGTATCCGTTAAGACAATCCATACTACAGTTCGTGAAATACAGCAATTTATCTATATCACTGTATCAGAAAGGTCGTACTGTAGGGCCTTGTTTATTAATGTCAAAAGCAATTCAAGTTTTTTTTTTTATCAGTAGACAATGATGCTTTGGTCTGAGTCTCGTCTGGCGTCGGGGATAAGAGATATAGACGTCTTCTTATCTTTGGTCTTGCTTATCTATGATCTTCCAGGTATCTGTGGCGGGGCTCTCAGGTGAGGGAGGGAGGCTGGGAGGGAAGGAGGGTGGCGACGCTTGGGGCAACATAGTGCTTTAGTGCTTTGCTTAAGGGTGTCTGATCCCTTGTATGTGATTTGTGTATAAGACGGTGGAGAATAAAACTAAGAGAGAGAGAGAGAGAGAGAGAGAGAGAGAGAGAGATAGGTGTAGCAGGTAGGTAGAGAATGAGGGGGACGATAAATAGCATTAATGAGGGGAACACCTGAGAGGGAAGGTGAGTGAGATTACAAATAACACGGTGCTTGAGGGTGTAGAGGCAGAGAGAGGTGGAGGTGTAACAGGTAGGTGGAGAGAGAGAGAGAGAGAGAGAGAGAGAGAGAGAGAGAGAGAGAGGGGGGGGGGTATACAGCACTGGGGAGGGAGGAGGGGGAAGGAGAGGTGGTTGTGGGGGTATAGGGTGGTAGGTGGGGGGAGGGGGGTCGCGGGATGAAGTAACTCGACTCTTACGATAATTAACTGAGTGAGGGCGTCCGTCTCCCTAACCTAACCTAACCTCACCGCACCTCACCTCACCTAACCTCACCTCACCGCACCTCACCTCACCGTGGCCCTGGAGAACACGACCTGACATGCAGAACAAATATTAGCCCAGGCTCATTAAATAACCAACCTCTATTAATGTTCTTTTTGTACACGTCCCGAGGATTTTCACAAGTTGAGACAAACGCGGTGAGAGGGAGGGAAGAGAGGGGGATGAGAGGGAGTGAGAGATAGGGGCCAGGGTAAGGGGGAGGGGAGAAGGCAGTGAAGGAGAGGGGTGAGGGGGGTGAGGGGGTGAGGAGGGAGTGAAGAGAACAGTAAAAATGGGGATGTTTTTCGCAGTATCGGGAGAGAAAACTTACGTATCTTTCATCGTGTTGAGGGAAAAATGTGTTCCATCCCTCACCGAGTGGATTAAAAGTGTTTTTTTTTTTTACTTCATAGGAAAGGATGAGAGAGAGAGAGAGAGAGAGAGAGAGAGAGAGAGAGAGAGAGAGAGGTATTTTTGCTAACCATGAGAAATAAAAATAATTCCATGACGTGTAAATATTCTTTCTGTTTCGTCGTGAGAAATTCAGTTGTACATCAATAAGTGTGTGTGAACATTACGTGTAAATTTACTCATTTTCACCATGAGAAATAAATTTGTTCTTTTTTATGCATTAAAGAATATAATTGCACCATCATACCACCAGGAGCAATTTTATACCATGATATCGTGAGAAATATAATTGTGCCATATTTGGTGAGGAAAGTTAAATTATTTTCCCGATTTCTCGTCTGTAGAACTGCAAATTAATTTTTTCTTGGAAACTAAAAAATAAATCTTTCTCATTTTTTTTCTACTAAACAAAACATCCAGCCATGAGTGAGAAGCATCATTTCGTGTTTTTCATCCTGAGAAATAATAAAAAAAGGAAATATCCCTAACTTTCCTCACTTCAACATTAAATATGCATCTTTCTCACTTCTGACCGACCATGAGAGATATAAAAGGAAGGCTCTCTCAGCAACTTTCCTCACCCTGAGAAACAAAAATGCATCTTTTCGTACCAAGAGACAAAAAAAAAAAAAAATATCCACTTCACGAAATATTAAGAGGCTCGGCTTTTCACAGGTTCTAGTGAGGAGCTGTCTGTCTGTCTGTCTGCCTGTCTGTCTGTCTGTCGCTCGCCACCACAAGAAATAAACACACAGACGCTCAACACTCCTTCACCACTGAGTCACAACAGAGGAAGGGTGTGTACCGTTGTCTCAGCTCACTATCACAGCAGAGAGAGATGAGATCAGTCAAGAACACACAGGAATACATTGGAGAACACAACTACAGTTTGAGGTTGTAGTCGACGTCTTAGGAGTTCTTTGCCGATGTCATGATCGTGTAGAGGTGTTGAGTGAGTGAGTGATTGGGGTGGGTGTGAGTGAGTGGGGTGGGTGTGAGTGAGTGGGGTGGTAAGCTTAGATTCCTGTGATGGTGACAACAGAATCTCCAGTAACATAAGAGTACAAAAGTCCTTGACGTTTAAGCCCCAGTGGACAACAAGCCAGTAACGTCCGTACCTCTGTGTGTCATCCATCACTAGTGTACAAACGAGGGTACTTTAGTAATGCTCCACGTGTCCTCATTCATGAGTGTTTACGTTCATGTTTTTTAATCAGAAACAACTAGAAATTTACTTCTCTGGAGCGTGAGAACCTGTCAACCCCGCCTGTGTGTGTGGCAGCGACCTCAGGTAGACGCCCGTAATGAGAAACTTTGACCCTGAGTGTGGGCACAATAGTGTCTTGGGACGTTTCACCTTCTTCCACTCTACTATTAACCCCGAACTTACCTCCGCTGTGATAGTATGTAAATGAAGACGTTTATCTTGTAGAGGAGCCTTCGTGGAGTAGTTATTCATATGGGCCATTGTGTGTGGCTGACCGTAAGTACCAGGGTAGGGCAGTAGTTAAGCTCTAACAGTCCGCAAGTTTGAGTTACCTATTGTCTTAGATGACTTTTATGATTGTATTGATGGGGTTCTTATATTTTCCATGAATACTAGACAAGGGCGGCGGTCAGTGGGCCTTCTCTCGGGAGCTGGATAGGTTGGCTTCTGGCACAGTGAGGACGTAAGTGGTACTGTAGGTCCATCACCACCACGAGTACTGCCCGGGGCTCTCCTCGGCGGCTAGGTCTCCTTACAACCTTTCCTGTTGACGTTTAAGCTGACGTATTCACAGCATCTTGATTCATTAGACATTTATGGTGAAACAAAACTCATTCCTCTTTTCAAGACACTCACTCTTCTTTACGCATTGTTCCTAATAACAACACATTGAAGACGTCAGAGTTTCATAGTTAAAAAAAAAAAGATTAGAAGCACTGTACACCGCCTCTTTTTACCCCAGAAGCACTGTACACCGCCTCTTTATACCCCAGAAGCACTGTACACCGCTTCTTTATACCCCAGAAGCACTGTACACCGCCTCTTTATACCCCAGAAGCACTGTACACCGCCTCTTTATACCCCAGAAGCACTGTACACCGCCTCTTTAAACCCCAGAAGCACTGTACAACCGCTTTTTCTACCCCAGAAGCACTGTACACCGTTTTATACCCCAGAAGCACTGTACACCGCCTCTTTATACCCCAGAAGCACTGTTCACCGCCTCTTTAAACCCCAGAAGCACTGTACAACCGCTTTTTCTACCCCAGAAGCACTGTACACCGTTTTATACCCCAGAAGCACTGTACACCGCCTCTTTATACCCCAGAAGCACTGTACAACCGCTTTTTCTACCCCAGAAGCACTGTACACCGTTTTATACCCCAGAAGCACTGTACACCGCCTCTTTATACCCCAGAAGCACTGTACACCGCCTCTTTATACCCCAGAAGCACTGTACACCGCCTCTTTAAACCCCAGAAGCACTGTACAACCGCTTTTTCTACCCCAGAAGCACTGTACACCGTTTTATACCCCCAGAAGCACTGTACACCGCCTCTTTATACCCCAGAAGCACTGTACACCGCCTCTTTATACCCCAGAAGCACTGTACACCGCCTCTTTAAACCCCAGAAGCACTGTTCAACCGCTTTTTCTACCCCAGAAGCACTGTACACCGTTTTATACCCCCAGAAGCACTGTACACCGCCTCTTTATACCCCAGAAGCACTGTTCACCGCCTCTTTATACCCTGGCCGGTGTTGTGTGTCGTGGCCAGAAGGAAGCGTGTTACCTGGTGTAGCCGTCGACATCCCTCTCGTCTCCCTGCCCGAGGTACTCACCAAATAAATAAAGTGTGACCACAAACTGACCCCGGATATTAGTGTGTCGCTCCAGTCTGCTCGCTCTCAATTACCTGCACCCCAATCTACACCTGGAGGGCCTGTGTATTACCTGTGTATGGTGGGGGATGTGTATTACCTGTGTGTGTGTTGGGGGCTGTGTATACCTGTGTATGTGGGGGGAGGGGGGGGAATGTGTACTGTCAGAACGTCGGGTTGTGTAAGAATCACTTTTCCTTCACAGTCATAAGAAACTACCCACTCATCTATCTACCCTTCCCAACCCACCAACTCACTAACCCCCCCACCCCTCACAATCCACAAACCCACACCACCCACCCCTCACCACCTCACCAACCTTCACAACCCACCCACCAACCCACCGACCCACCACAGCCCCTTCACCACTCCGAATCCTCTATCATTCATCACAGTGAGTTGCTTCTTGCCTCTTCTCCTCTACTCAAACTGGATGAATACAATTTCCATTCTCCCCGATTACAAGGTTGTTTACCGAGTTCATAATAAGGCGGTGGAGAGCGCTGGCTTCCTCGGAGACGCCATTATCGGTGTTGGTATTTGCATGTCAAAAGGTAAACAGACGATGAAGAGCGAGAGAGAGAGAGAGAGAGAGAGGAGAGAGAGAGAGAGAGAGAGAGAGAGAATATATCAATTTTGTGGGTGGTTTCTTTGAGCTGGATTTTGTGTGATTCGTGATTCCTTCGTGTGATTCGTGATCTGTTGTGTGAGATTCGTGATTTAGTGTGTGTGGTTCGTGATTTAGTGTGTGTGATTCGTGATTCATTTTGTGTGATTCGTGATTCATTTTTTGTGATTAATGAGTCTTTTCTCTGTGGTTCGTGATTCATTTTGTGTGATTCGTGAGTCTTTTTTGTGATTCGTAATTCAGATAGGGAGGAAGAGATGTAGGGAGGGTGGGTTCGTAGGAAGGAAGGAAGGAAGGAAGGAAGGAGGGGGTGATAGGGAGAGAGGTAGGGAGGGTGAGGTGGTAGGGAGGGAGGCAGAGTAGGGAAGGAGGGGTGGGAGGGAGGGAGGGAGGGGTGATTGGGAGAGAGGGAGGAAGAAGGGAGAGTAAGTGGGGGGGGGGGGCAGAAAGGTAGGGGCGTGGTCACCTGGATGAATTACACAGATATATTTTATTGTAGTGTAGTAATGACTCGCCATAACTCCTGCTGGTGGTCACTCTTGTTTACACCCGCTGTCTCTCGGCGTCAGGATATCAGTCATTATTATTACCCCACCACCACCACTACCACCATTAACGTTGGTAGGTGGGTGTGTGGGTGGGGTGAGTGTGTGGGTGCGTTTTGTGAGGGTGGGTGGCTGGGTGTATGGGTGCGGGGGGGGGGGGGCTTGAGGGTGAGTGTGTGGGTGAGAACTAGATCATACATTGAATTATAAAACCCTGGCGTAATATAAAGGGCAGCCCCATACATTATTATTCATTTATAGCTGTACCTGGTTACTGATTTCTCACTCTTGACATAGATGAGATTTAATTCTCACTTATAAGTCAGAAAAAAATGTTTCTCACTTATTCTTTAAATGAGAAAATATTGCTTCGTGTTTTGTCTCTCACTGACGGACATACACTCATCTGTACGCTGTGTCTTGGCTGATCATAGAAGCAGTTATCTCGTGTACAGGTTCGTGAGGAAGTGTGTTTGGCTCTGTGTCTAACATCATCGGAGTGTTAAGTGTGTAAGGCAATAAGTAACATATTCCAGTACAGGTTAGAAGGTAAATGTTACTTATATTTAACATATTGAACAAGTTATACATGTGTTTAAGCTTGACGAACCTTTACTGCATTAGGTTTATGAGTGACATATGTGTAGAAGCGGAACTCAACGTCATTAGCAGCGGTATAAAATAACATCAAGCAGAACTAATAGCAGACGAGGCAAGGGAAGCAGCAGCATCAGCAGTACTTGGCCCAGCATCAGCATTAGTACCTTCACCACCAGCAGGAGGGGGAGGTAAGCTGAAGACTCCCTCCCTGTGTACATACCACCGTCGTTTTCTTTATTCACAGTCACGCTGACGAAGGGAAAGACGTAACTCTCTGGTGATGTATGTTGTATTATATCATGAGGGAGTCAACCACCGCTTGTGTTCTGCAGGAGGAAGTGAGCGTTTACTGCCACGATCAGCGGCTTTTAAGTCTAGTTAGCGGTGAGGAAGGGAGGGGAAGGGGAGATAAAGGTGAGGGGAAGGGGAGTTAGCGGTGAGGAAGGGAGGGGAAGGGGAGATAAAGGTGAGGGGAAGGGGAGTTAGCGGTGAGGAAGGGAGGGGAAAGGGAGATAAAGGTGAGGGGAAGGGGAGTTAGCGGTGAGAAGAGGGGAAGAAGAGACAACACATAAATGAAGAAGAAAAATATGTATGTTATAAAATTATAACAATTAGAACATAGATTGTCAATATTTCTTCCAGGATTATAACACAGAGTAACAACAACAATCCTCTGAAGAAAAAAAAAATCACCTCACTGGACAACCTAATATTAATTCCGAGTCACAGTACTGTAATCATTTTCCCCACAAAACCATAATACCTGTACTACTTACCTGTAGCTGTACTGGTGTTTCTTAATTAATAAAATAATACGAAATTACGAGTATTACACGTCGAGACAAAGGCACTGAGGTGTGTTGGTGAATCTCGGTGATGACGCGATACCTGCCCTCCAGGTTAATACTTTTTTCAGGTGTGGAGAGTAATTGTGGACAGGTGGGGAGGTGGAGTTAATTTACTGAGGGGGTGGGGGGCGGTACTGGAGTAATAACGAGCCTGGTAGATGGGATTGATGGAGGTAGAGGTTAAGAGGAGGAGGGTAGGATGGGATTGATGGAGGTAGAGGTTAAGAAGAGGAGGGTAGGATGGGATTGATGAGGGAGATAGACGACGAAGTTGAGGATAGGGTAGGATGGTGAGAGGAGGATTAAGGATAGGATGGTAAGACGAGGGGAGGTATGGAAGGAGGAGGAAGTAGAAGAGGAGCAAGAGGAGGAAGAAGAGGAGGAGGAGAAAGAGGAAGCATGGAAGGAGGAGGAAGTAGAAGAGGAGCAAGAGGAAGAAGAAGAGGAGGAGAAGAAGAGGAGGAGGAGAAAGAGGAAGCAGGGGAGGAGGAGGAAGAAGCAGAGGAGACGAAGAGGAGGAGGAGGGGGGGCGACATCTGGGGTCGTGGGTGCTGGCGAGGTAATTAATGTCGGCGGACGCAAATGGTTTTACCTGGCGTCGTGGGAGACTAGTAATTATGCTCTCGTAGTGCCATTACCGCCCCCTCCCCCCCCTCCCCCTCCCCCTTTCCCTTCCCCCTCCCCCTCCCCCCTCCCCCTCCTCACTCTACGTTGCTCGGTGTTTGAGAGAGAGAGAGATAGAGAGAGAGAGAGAGAGTGTGTACATAAAGAGGGACATAGAGAGAGAGTCGATAAGTGTAGGTGAGAGACAAGAGAGAAGACGTGTTAGTGAGAAGGAATTAACTTAGAGATGAATGAGAGATAATGTAGGAAAGTATAAACCGATTTAATTAATTACAAAATACAATCACCAGAAACATATATACTCACCTGTTTGTGCATCAGTAAATAAAATATCCAACCTGAGTGTTCTTTAAAGGTCTTTGGTCTTTAAAACGAGGTCATGTAGGTTTATTTTTTTTTTTTTGCACATGTCAGTAAAGGGAAAAAGGTAATTACTGTTTACATATAATCAAGGTGATCGCCGCAGGTAAGGTGGTGGGGGTGGTAGGCGGGTGTCCTCTGATCACTCTCTTTTCTACACTTCCATGTTGATCCTTCGTGTTGACGCAGGCGATGACGTGGCTTAATGTCCAGTACACTATTATCACTCCTTCCCCCCTCCTTCTCCTTCCTCCACTACCCTTCTCCTTCCCCCACTACCCTTCTCCTTCCCCCCTCCTTCCCTTCCCACTACCCTTCTCCTTCCCCCACTACCCTTCTCCTTCCCCCTAGTACCATTCTCCCCCCCCACACCATCCTCCTTACCCCTGCCGTTCTCCCTCCCCCCTCCCCTCTCCCTCCCCTCCCCCACCACATGATGTCACTTTAATGACATCATGTGATCATCTTTCTTGTGTGTTTTGCTTAATGAGGTGTTGACGGTTGAGGAGCTTTGGCTTAAGGTGTCTGGCCTATAACTTTACTTTGTGTTGGTTCAGACGGCGTTCCATCTACACTACTCCCTCCCTGTCTGTCTGTTTATCTGTCTGTCTTATCAAGTATGAGTGACAGAGGGGTTTATGGTGACCCTGGAGGAGAGATGGAACTGGTAGAGATAAAAGTTGATAGTTAGTAATGATGAATGTCTCTGTAGTAGTGACAACATGTAGAGGCAGTTAGTGAAGAATGATGGAGGCAGGAGAAGCATCAAGAATGACAGCTATGATAGGATGACGTAGGCATTAATGACAAAGATGAATAATGATTGCTTGAAGAACAACACCGTTAACAGCATAATGGCGACAGTAATGATGATGGCAGAAGCAATATCAACAACACTGTGAATCTGGTAGGAGAGAGAGAGAGAGAGAGAGAGAGAGAGAGAGAGAGAGAGAGAGAGAGAGAGAGAGAGTTACTAACATAAATAACAAGTACAACAGCGGTTAAGTGGAGGAATTAGAACGAGACAACTAAGCCATCAAACAACACTACAACAACACTACAACAACAACTCAAGCAGTCACAGCAACACAAACCTAACACAACAGCAACACAGCGACGGAGGGAATGAACACACCGAGGCAGTAAGTGTAGAAGGAACACACCCAAAAGTGTCTCAGCAGGCAGGGGAAGACACCAGACAGACCAAGATAGCAGCAGAGGCAATAGGAGGCGGCGGTGGCGGCAGTGGTGAGGCGAGGCAGTGAGGCGAGGCAGTGAAGGCAATAACACAGAGGAGGGGAGCTGTGAGGACGCATACATGAGGACGCTGTGTGTGTGTGTGTGTGTGTGTGTGTGTGTGTCGCCCTCACTGTTTATGTCTGGCAATGGCTGAGTCTGTGTTCTTCTTCCTGTTATAGTTCTTGCTGCTTCCTTCTGATTGTCTATGTCTTTATGTCTTATTTGGTGTCTTAGTGTAAGGGAGAAGATGTTGACTTTGTTGTTGTGTTCTGGTGTTCACGTCTTGGGTAGGATTTTATATAGTAATTAATAGTCTCGTGCAGTCACTGGGGGTACAGGAGGGTACATGAGCCACGGGGGGTACAGAGATGGTGCAGGGGTGGGGTACATGAGCCACGGGGGGTACAGAGAGGGTACAGGAGTGGGGTACATGAGCCACGGGGGTACAGAGAGGGTGCAGGAGTGAGGTACATGAGCCACGGGGGGTACAGAGATGGTGCAGGGGTGGGGTACATGAGCCACGGGGGGTACAGAGAGGGTACAGGAGTGGGGTACATGAGCCACGGGGGGTCAGAGAGGGTACAGGGGTGGGGGTACATGAGCCACGGGGGGTACAGAGAGGGTACAGGGGTGGGGTACATGAGCCACAGGGGTACAGAGAGGGTGCATGGGGGTACACAGGGCGTCATTATTCCAACAAGAGGTAATAAATGGGATGGTGCCGCCGGCGGTAGTGTGTGAGGGGGACACTTGGCTGCGGTGTGTGTGTGTGGGGGGGGGGGGGGGATGTCCGCGGTTCCGCCACTCCTGGGTGACACGTGCCGCGGAATATTCTCAAGTTTTCCCTCACATCAACATGCATTTCCGTCCATTGTAGACAGTTCTCTGAGATGGAGTTTCGTGGAAGGTTCATTTCTGGATGTTTGGACCTTTGCTGTTGTTCACTTTGAGGTTTGTACATTACTTTTACCGCCTTTTAGAAGAGAATGAACGTAGATGAATAGTAGTGTGTGTACAACGTTGTGGAGTGTTGTACAGGGAGACAACAGGGTGTACTGTACACTTGAGCTCAAATTATATACAACTTGATAGGAAATCAGTGAGAGTGTTAGGAAAACTCTGGAAGGGGCACAACATGGCATTTCCTCTGTGGCAACCCGTCAGGTAATCAGGCAGGCAGGCAGGCAGACAGTGGGGGGGTAGGCGTAACTATATTAACTCACCGGACACGTGGCAGGTTGGTGCTGTGGCCAGATGGTACAGCCAGCTGGTGTAGTCTTCTCCCGTCCACTTGTCTGATATTCACTTGTGGTCGATGATCACTTCTCTCACCGGCAGCGGGCCGTCCTGGTGGAGGTGTTGGCGGGGACTGAGGAGGACATGTACTGTGTTACGTCCTCTTAGGTAGTGAGTACATAAACCATAACGAACACCTGATCACACATGTCCCTGGTGTTTATGAGTGCATGTTACTGACCAACAATAACAATCATAACAGGTGACGATTATTTCTACTCTTACACACATCACTACCAAAACACTCTCAATATGTCTACTTTTACACCACCTAGACATATTACAGACATATTTCTCTGCTGTTTACAAAGTCATAGTAGGTGATCCAGCTTGTGTTTGTTGTTGTTATTGTTGTAGCTAATGTTGTTGTTGTCTTTAGCGTTATTGTTGTTGTTAATATTGTTGTTGTTAATATTGTTGTTGTTAATATTGTTGTTGTTAATCTTGTTGTTGTTATAGTTATTGCTGTTATAATGTTGTTGTTTACGAAGTAGTTATATTTGTTTGTTTGTTATTATTTGGTAGTTTTTTTGTTTGGTCATGAATGAACGTGGGTGACTTAAGCCAAAGGTTGATGATACACTACCAAGGTTCCTCCTCCAGTACCAATAATCCCCCGTCGGGTTGCTCACACAGGGAGTTCCTTTCTTCCGCCCACCAACTCTAAGGCGCCTGTGAATGGACCATTTTTTTAAGGCTAATGATTGTGGCTGGACAGTCGTGAGAACAGAGGACGTGTATTACGCTGATGTGGGGTCTTAATGCTGTGATTCTACCAGGCTCTACACCACAGCCACTACCACAGCACTCACCACAGCCACTACCACAGCACTCACCACAGCCACTACCACAGCTACTACCACAGCCACTACCACAGCTACTACCACAGCCACTACCACAGCTACTACCCCAGGCACTATCACTACCACCATCATCACAGCCACCACCATGATCACCACCCAACCACCACCATCATCCCCACAGTCACAGCCGCCACCACCACAATGACTCTCCCCGGGTGGCTGGACACATCACAAGGCAACATTGTTGGACATGTAACCTAACCTAACCTAACCAAACCTTGCCACCATTACAACATCTGTCCATCACCGTGACCCCCTACACCTGTAAACATGCTCTCTCTCTCTCTCTCTCTCTCTCTCTCTCTTCTCTCTCTCTCTCTCTCTCCTTTGTGTGTGTGGTATCGGAGCTGAAACGAGCCCCTCCTGTCGTTATGTCCTGTATTCGTGTGTTATAGATTAAGGAATTACACTTTTAAGTATATCCCGTGGTATAGTTCTGTCTTAACCCCGTCAACAGAGGTGAGGGTATAGTAGTGGTATGTGGTACTATAGAAAATCTCTAAAGCTGAAAATCACAATATTACCACCATAGACTTCGACTATATATGTCGATCATTACATATACCTATCATGACCCGCGAAGGTAGACCGTAATACCTGTAATTAGCGACTATTGAATCACACACACCTGTTGACCTTAATAAATAACTTTTAATTATCATCCACCATAGAAACTGATACCTTTAATTTTTTTTTCTATCTTTCCTTTGTTTTGACTTTTTAATAAAGATATATACACGAGCCATTAACGAGGTAATTGATCTAATAAGTAGTTCCTCTTCTGACCTGTTATTGAAAGTGGAACAAGGAGCCGTGCACGTGAGGGTCAAAAGGTCGATGTCAAGGTTTTAAGTGTGGGAATTCCATACCTCAAGATGCTATGTGGGTTAGCTCGGTGATAACCCGGGGGAGCAGGGTGATGGGGTAGTTATGTGAGTCTTGGTAAGTTGTGTATTACTGCTGGTCAAGTCTGGGAGGGAAGGAAGGAGGGAGGGAGAGAAGGAAGGAAGGAAGGAAAGGGAGATGGAAGGAGGGAAGGAGAGAGAAAATGAGGGAAGGAAGGAGGGAGGGAGAGAAGGAAGGAAGGAAGGGGAGATGGAAGGAGGGAGGGAGAGAGAGAATGAGGGAAGGAAGGAAGGAGGGAGAGAAGGAAGGAAGGAAGGGGAGATGGAAGGAGGGAGGGAGAGAGAGAATGAGGGAGGGAAGGAAGGAAGGAGAGAAGGAAGGAAGGAAGGAAGGGGAGATGGAGGGAGGGAGGGAGAGAGAGAATGAGGGAAGGAAGGAGGGAGGGAGAGAAGGAAGGAAGGAAGGGGAGATGGAAGGAGGGAGGGAGAGAGAGAATGAGGGAAGGAAGGAAGGAGGGAAGGAAGGAAAGGGGGAAGGAATGAGGAAGGACGGAAGGAGGACAGGTGAAGTTGGGACGTAGTTAGTTGGTGGGGACAGTAAAGGTAAAATAATTATCTCAATGTGATCTTTATGTACAGGTGATAATTATAAAATAACCAATTATTTATTATATGAGACAAATTAATTATTGTTACAGGTAAGATAATAACCACAATAACCTCATCGAGAGTTAAGGGGGAGAGAGGGAGGGGTAGGGGGCGAGAGGGAAGGGGAGGGGGGGGGGGAAGAAGACCCTTGAGCCCAATACCAAATAATAAACTCCAGGTAAAAGGTGAGTAAGGTAGTGTGTGTGTGTGTGTGTGTGTGTGTGTGTGTGTGTGGTCCTCTTGCTCCTCTATCCTGCAGTAGATTCCTAACATAGCGAGGCTTCTCCATCGTTACTCCTCCCCCCCCCCTCCGCCCCTTGACCATCCGAGGCAGGGGGGTGACTTAGCGGTTCTGGTGACTTCTGCTGCGTCGCTCTTGTTGCCTCAGTAGGATCCCGCCGTGTTCCATACTGCCGCAGATGACCCCGAAGTCAGTACCCGGGTGTCCCTCCTGAAGTAGGTAGATGATGGTGTTGATGAAGTTGAATCGATGGAGGAAACTCACTTGATTGTTTACCTTAGGTCCGCCATGTTTGTTGTTGTTGTGATTGTATGGTCAGGGTTGTGTTAGGTTGTGTTGTAGCCAAGTTGTTGTGCTTGTGAGGACTGGTCAGGGAGGGAGTGGTTGTAGTTGTGTTGTACTGGTGTGTGGAGGGTTGTTGCATCGGGAGCCGTGACGTACAGTGCACTCATTGCAGCTGATAGAGTTGCAAGTCATTGAGAGAGTGACTTAACCCCCATCAGTCTTGTTTTAACTGGTGGTAATGGAGCTGTTTTTTATAACTGGTTTAGATAGTTCTATGAGTCGTAACTTTAACTGACTGACTGACTGACTGATTTAATTTCTAACTAACTGACTGACTGGCTGTGGTCGCCATAGTCAGAATTAAAATATTAGCTATGAGATGTTAGACTGGATTTACTGACTACTGTTATACTCAAGGTGCTCTTACACTCATATACAGGTAAGTCATTAACCAACCAGGTAATGTGTGTGATTGGCTCTACCTGTGATATACTCCATTAACGCTGAACACAGGTGAGAAGAACACTAAACACAGGTGAGAAGAACAGTAAACACAGGTGAGAAGAACACTAAACACAGGTGAGAAGAACAGTAAACACAGGTGAGAAGAACAGTAAACACAGGTGAGAAGAACACTAAACACAGGTGAGAAGAACACTAAATGCAGGTGAGAAGAACACTAAATGCAGGTGAGAAGAACAGTAAACACAGGTGAGAAGAACACTAAACACAGGTGAGAAGAACAGTAAACACAGGTGAGAAGAACACTAAACACAGGTGAGAAGAACACTAAACACAGGTGAGAAGAACACTAAACACAGGTGAGAAGAACACTAAACACAGGTGAGAAGAACAGTAAACACAGGTGAGAAGAACACTAAACACAGGTGAGAAGAACACTAAATGCAGGTGAGAAGAACAGTAAACACAGGTGAGAAGAACACTAAACACAGGTGAGAAGAACACTAAACACAGGTGAGAAGAACACTAAACACAGGTGAGAACAATAAAACCCTCGAGAGAACATCCAAGGTCATGTGGTCAGGTCACATCTATACCAGGTTGGGGAGCGTAGTTGTTGGCTGTTTATTTGGTCATTATATGGTTGGTATAGTGACTGTAATTACTCAAAAGGTAGGTTGTTGTTGGCTGTTGTGGTTGTGGTGGTGGTGGTTGTTGTTGTTGTGGTGTTGGTGGTTGTTATGGTGGTTGTTGTTGTGGTGTGGTGGTGGGTGTTGTTGTTTCGGTTGTGGTGTTGGTGGTTGTTATGGTTGTTGTTGTTTTGGTGGTGGTTGTTGTGGTGTGGTGGTGGGCTGTTATTGTTTTGGTTGTGGTGTTGGTGGTTGTTGTTGTTGTTTTGGTTGTGGTGGTGGTGGAGGGTTTGTAGTGGTGGGGATGAAGGTGACACATACAACAGTAGAAGACACAGGGGTATATATGTATCCTCGGTCAGTGGTGGTGGGGGTAGCTGCTCGCGTGTCAGCCTCCCATCACCCGAGGTTTCACGTGGATGTAAAAAGTTGGCCGTTTTGCCCGAGGTCCTGGTTTGTACCTCATGTTTTATTAACACGCTAATATTAAATGGTTAAGTGAGAGAAGCCCTGCCACTAGGAGAGGGATTAGAACGTAATTTGTCGAAGGCGTGAGATGAAAATGTTAAAAATGCAGATGACGGGCGAGGTGTAGTGGTGGTGATAGTGGTGGTGGTGGTGGTGATAGTGGTGGTGGTGGTGGTGATAGTGGTGGTGATAGTGGTGATAGTGGTGGTGGTGATAGTGGTGGTGGTGGTGGTGATAGTGGTGGTGGTGATGATAGTGGTGGTGGTAGTGGTGGTGATAGTGGTGATAGTGGTGGTGGTGGTGGCTGTGTCGGGCAAGACTAATCTCTCTATCGAAACCCGGAAAAAAAAAATCATCTAATATTAAAACTCTTTTTAAAATAGTGAGTAGAAACATAAGACTCTTTTTCAAAATAATATTTAAATGATAAAGTAAAAAATAATAAAAATCCTGTTGACACCTCGTAGATAGGAACCCAACCTAACCTAACCCAACCTAACCTAACCCAACCCAACCTAACCTAACCCAACCTAACCTAACCCAACCTAACCTAACCCAACCCAACCTAACCCAACCCAACCTAACCCAACCTAACCTAACCCAACCCAATAAAAATCCTGTTCCCATTTTTCCTCCCAGCCCCCTCCCCTCTTAGTTCATTACCCAAGACAGTAGCTATACACATTACCACAAGCTTGACCCAATATATATGGTAATGAGACCCAGAAATAAGGGAAAGAAAGAGGTAAAACAAAGAAAGAATGATAAAAATAGTTATAAAAAAGTGTAGACAGGTGGAGATTCTTTCAAGTGGCTGATTTCACACTCCAGGTATAATCATTAGGGTTAAGTCTTGTGGAGTAATGTGGTGTTGTGGTGGAGTTCTGTAGGTAGTTAATGGTGTTAGGGAGACAGGTAGGATGGTTTAGAACTGTCTGTCTCTTTAGCTGTTACATAAAGAATGACATTATACATTAACCGTTTTTTTTTTTAATCAAGACTAAAATAATTTACCTCAAAAACTGTCTGAAAAATATAACTTTAAAATAATGAAACCCTAAACTGTTTTTATTATTATTATTATTATTATTATTATTATTATTATTATTATTATCATTATTATCATTATTATTATTATTATTATTATTATTATTATTATTATTATTATTATTATTATTATTATTATTATTATTATTATTATTATTATTATTATTATTATTATTATTATTATTATTATTAAACTAAGAATATAATTTAATTTAACGTAAGAGTTGGTGAATGTTTTAATAGAAGGATTAAGAAGAAAGTGAAGCGGTGTGGTATATTGATGGCTTTGTGGAAGACTTATAAATTTGGGTCATTATTATGCTCTAAGTTATAATTAAACGGGATGAAGGTTAATCTACCATGGCAGACTCAGAAGAGGAGGAAGGCGGTGGGAAGATGTTCGTATTGTTATGAAGAAAGACTTAAGGAATAAATATATTTTCAGTTTTTTTCCATGAATATTTTGTATTTATTTTTGTTCAATTAGGGAGAAAGTATTATTATTTGTGACGTGATTTTTGTTGTTTTTATTTTTCGTTTTAATTGGCTATTAATATTAATGTTTGTAGGTATTTTTTTTTTTTACCCCAGGTGGGTCTAGGTATCGTTTGGGTATTTTTTTGTTATTATTTTTTTTTTTTCCAGGAAGTTGTAGGTATCGTGTTTTTCCCCTGGCCATTATTAGGACTGTGTTTTGGGTGTTTGTGTTTTTTTATTGTGTGTGTGATGGTGATGGTGATGATGATGATGATGATAGTTTGGGTGGAGGTGGTGATGGTGATGATGATGATAGTTTGGGTGGAGGTGGTGATGGTGGTGAAAGAGGAGGTGGTGATGGTGATGATAGTTTTGGTGGGGGTTGATGGAGGAGGTGGATGTAGTGGTGGAGGTAGCCTGGAGGTGATGGAGGCGCTGTTGGTGGAGGTAGCCTGGAGGTGATGGAGGCGCTGTTGGTGGAGGTAACCTGGAGGTGATGGAGGCGCTGTTGGTGGAGGTAGCCTGGAGGTGGTGGAGGTAACCTGGAGGTGATGGAGGCGCTGTTGGTGGAGGTAGCCTGGAGGTGATGGAGGTTGTGATGGAGGTTGTGATGGAGGTTGTGCTGGAGGTGATGGAGGTTGTGGTGGAGGTGATGGGGGTTGTGGTGGAGGTGATGGGGGTTGTGGTGGAGGTGATGGAGGTTGTGGTGGAGGTGATGGAGGTTGTGGTGGAGGTGATGGGGGTTTTGGTGGAGGTGGTGGAGGTTGTGGTGGAGGTGATGGAGGTTGTGGTGGAGGTGATGGAGGTTGTGGTGGAGGTGATGTAGGTTGTGGTGGAGATGATGGAGGTTGTGGTGGAGGTGATGGGGGTTGTGGTGGAGATGATGGGGGTTGTGGTGGAGGTGATGGAGGTTGTGGTGGAGGTGATGGAGGTTGTGGTGGAGGCGATGGAGGTTGTGGTGGAGGCGATGGAGGTTGTGGTGGAGGTGATGGAGGTTGTGGTGGAGGTAGCCTGGAGGTAATTGGTTAATTAAAGGATCAGAGCGTACAGTCGTATTTCAGAGGGAGGTTCCAGCCCCCTGATGGAGGTGTCCACTATCAAATTAGTGACTCACATCATTCATCAATCAGGCACGTCGCGGGGCGTTTCCCAGTGGCCTACGATCCTCACCTCCCGACTGCCTCTCACCCCTCCTATGCTGCTTCTCACTTCTCTTTCATATCCCCTCCCTGCTTCTTCTCACTTCTCTTCTGCTGCCTCTCACCTCCATGGTTCCCCCTGCTGCCTCTCACTACCCCTTGTCGCCTCTCATCTCTCCTCTGCCTCTCCCTCCCTGCTATCTCTCGCCTCCCTGCTTCCCTCTGCCGCCTCTCACCTCATTACCTCCCCTTACCTCATTACCTCCCTCTATCCCCTTAGTTTATTGCCTCACCTCACCTTATCCTTCCCCTCTTTACCACCCCTAACCTCATTATCTCCCCTTACCTCATTTCCTCTCCCTCTAAACTCCCTATACCCTCTTCTATCTCTCTCTCTCTCCCCTCCTCCCTCCCCCTTCCCCCTCACATACCCTCCACAGGTAGAAGACCACACTTACACCTGGGCACGTGACTCAACCTCCTCCCCCCCCACTTCTGCTCTCACTCTCTCTCCTCTCCTCTCCTCTCCTCTCCTCTCCTCTCCTCTCCTCTCTAGGTAACGTATTAGTGTCAAAACTCCGTGTTAGTTGACATAGTATCTTGTCTATCGCGTTTGCCTGTGGATGTTTTTTCCGTCTTAGTTATTAGTGACTGACTGGATGACTGTCTGTCTGTCTCCATACCTGACTCGCCAGTTGATTGACTGACCAACTAACTAACTAGCTGACTGGTGGAGGTAAATGAAGTTAAAATGGAGATAAAGGTGACTTATAACCATTTGATCGTTGTTTTATGTTTGCGCCTCGTAATAACAAAGTTGTCAGCGTCACAAGTACAAGCAGAGTATAAGCTGTCTCCCTCAGCCGGTGTGTCTGTGTATTGAGAAGTAATCACCATCAACCGGGATTAAGACTTAGAGTAATGTGGCTTAAATTCTTTCACCGTGGACGCCTGAGAAGGATCTTAACTGTTATGATCGTGTGTGACTCCGCCATCGTAGTTGGTGGTAAAGATACAGGTTGAAGCTGTGTGTTATAGACGTGTGTATGATGGTGGTATAAGAGGGTGGGAAGTGTAGCCTCTGGTGGTGACGTCGTTGGTCTGGTGGTGTATAGAAAGGTGTTTTGTTTGTGTCTTTCAGCTGGACACTTGGGTGATATTGTTAATTTGTTTTCAGCCTCACCTGTCTTTACCTGGGTCGTCCTCACGTTCCCTTCCCGCTGTCTCGTGCTCAGTCCTGCTGGTAATTTAGAACATCCTCCCGTCTGGGTGGCCTCCCGCTGCGACACAGAGAATGGCTGGATCCTGCCTTAGTGCCCCCCGCTGCTGCCCACTGCGGCCTATTAGCCAGGAAGGATGTGAGGCGGGGACCCTGGACCCCCCCGCCAGGTTATCACGCCCCAGGTATGGTCTGGGACAGCTGGAATCCGCCGAGTCTCTGCGTATCTTAATTGAGGTGGCGCGTCCCTCAGCTTTACGCAGCCGTCTCTCTGGAGCGGTGTACCTGGTCCAGGTGACCGTATACGGCGCTGCGGGGGAGCCCTACCGCACCCTGCCTCCAGGGCGCCGCTACTCGCCTGACTAACACTGGGGTCGTCTCCTTCCCCCCTCCCCACCCAGTGTTGTGTTGTGCACAAAATCATGTTATAACAACACTGACGACCATGTGTTGGAGGACACACGGGGCCCCGGACACGTGTCACCAGGTGGCCAGTTGTTCCTTTACCAAATTAGAATATTTTAATTATAAGATAAAGAAGTTTTACCCGGAGTAGAATTATTTTAATGGTAGTTTTATGAGTTTGACAGAGTTCCTCGTCTGACTCGCAAGCTCAAAAAGTTTAATATTTTTTTACTCTCACATAACTCGTTTTTATCAGCGACTTGGAGTTGAGAAGTTTGTAATATACGACTTAATTAGCTGAATTAACTGAGGAGTAATTTTAATTAAGGGCGAGTAACTATAAACGTTGTATTATCTCTTGTGTTCAGTGATGTGTGAAGCTTCTGGTGGATCAGTTTATGTTACGTCTTGACACTGTTGACGTGTGTGTGTGTGTGTGTGTGTGTGTGTGTGTGTGTGTGTGTGTGTGTGTGTGTGTGTGTGTCAACCCTCGAGTGTGAGTGACACCTTCATCCATACTTCGTTATGAGTGACAGGCTTGTGAGGAGGGCGCTGACAGCTGCCACCACGCCTAGTTTGGCACTCATGATGGGGGGGTGGGTGGGGGGCGAGGGGGGTCTATGGCACCGATATAGTGAGGGGGAGGAGGGGAGGGAAGTGGCATCTGGTAGGAGGAGATGGGAGGATTGGCACTAACTAGACGATGAGGGGAGGGAGGAGAGAAGAGGGAGGGGGGGGAGAGGGAAGGACATGGTGTGTGGTGCCATGTCAGTCAGGTATGTACCCCGGTGTGTCTGATACATGGCCCAGAACATGACAGGTGTTTGTGTACCTCCAACACATGTGACTAAACACCTGACTCCCTGTTATTCTCCTGCGTCTCTCACTACATCATTGTCACTTGTAATCTTCACCGACAAGGTATCAATTTGTCGGCGTTGCTCCGTGTCACTGGTGGTGATGAGGGAGGGTATGGTGGTGATGAGGGAGGGTATGGTGGTGGTGAGGGAGGGTATGGTGGTGATGAGGGATGTGTGTATTATGATGGTGAAGGAGTTATGGTGGTGTTGAGGTAGTGTGGTGTTAGTGATGGTAGTGTGGTAGTGAAAGGGGTTAATTTAGGAAGGGGAAGAGGGAGGGTAGTGTTGGGGGGGGGGGGGTAGTACATATGACGTCAATATATGTTGTACCTCTGACGT